>JBBMOE010000015.1:6810154-6896670 GCA_037975065.1 Chaetodon trifasciatus | reverse complement strand
CAGTCTTGCAATTTATGGTGTGCCCAGTCTTGTTGCATTTTGACTTTTCAGACCTCTGGAGAAAATGATATGTAAAATATGAAACATTAGGGCATTTTTGCCCTGATTTGATAGTGATGGGAGGAAACATGATAGCGACAGTGAAAAGTCTCCACATGCCCTCATGCTGAAAAAGCAAGTCACATAACATTATCCGATGATCCTCCATAAGTCACCCAGTTATTCTTTGACACATAAACAAACCCTCTTTAAAAAGGCATTTTCCTCTTGACTCCACTTTCATTCAGCCTGTATTTCACGTGAACAGCTGTATGTCATAGCTTTATGGCTATTATCTCACCACAGACATGACCATAGAAATCCCTAACCATTTGTCTATAGAAGGGCGCCTGTTTATGGACTAATGGTTATCCTGGTTGTGTGTCTATGGCATGAGCCTGACAGCCAACTGTTTGACACTGAGGCCACAGAGACAGATGGCAACCAAATGCCTTTTATTGCCTGCCTTTACCACTTGTGTGTCCCGATCACATCAGTCATGAACACTGCAGGGACTACATGACATGAAGCTCTCTCTCTCTCTCTCTCTCTCTCTCTCTCTCTCTCTCTCTCTCTCTCTCTCCCCCTCTCCCTCTTCCCCCCTCTCTCCCTTTCTCTCTCTCCATCCTTCCCTTCAATACAGCCATTGAGCTGGTAGCCAATAAATATTCTTGCGGTAGCTCTTGGGCTGTGGCAGCGAACGTGAGCTGCTTATACCAAAGTGTGTGCGGGAGTGTGTTTTGTCTCAGAGTGTGTGTGGGGGGTTCGTGCGCGTGTGAACGTGAGTTGTTTATAGTGATGGGGCCCAAGCCTTACACAGCATTTTATTCCCAAATATCTGCCACCATGCCCATGCCTTCCTTTTCTCTGTATATCAGTCAAAAGATGCCATATAATGGTGGTGTCTCCCCCCTCTCTCTCTTTCACACACTTGCTTACCTTGCCCCCTCCCTCGATCTCTTCCCTGTCTTCCTTAAGCTCTCTCGCCCCCCTCCCCTTTCTTGCTTGAGTGAAATAAAATGTTAAAATATTCACAGTATAGCACACTCTCTCCCGCTTTCTTTGCCTGTCTGAATCTTGGTATTCCTCCGCTTTCCATTTTTAGTTTCTTTCTCTGATCCTGTTCAGAAACGCTGTACGAACACACACACACACACACACACACACACACACACATACATACGCACACACACATCTGAGTGAGCACACACAGATGTACGTATACACTCGTCCAAACCCACCCACTGCTGCATCAGGTGGGGCTTCTGTTGTATGGAAACTGACTGACCATTCATCACCGAGTCTTGAGAGGAGGATGGAATAGAGTAGGCTTAAAAAATGGATAGGAAGGAAGGAGGAGACAAGGGGAAAGATTAGGAGGAGGAAAATGGGCTTATGAGGAGGTAAGGCAGGAGGGGAGGAAAGGAGTTGAAGAGGGGAAAGTGAGAGAATTATTACAATAGAAAGAGACAGAAGAGGTTTAGAGATGCGAGCAGGACTGGGCTTCTAACTAAACAAATGCCAAGGTCTGTGAGCTTCTGACAACAGCAGCCCAGCTTGGTTTTGGCTGAAAACTTTTCAGACAATGTGGGTTAAGACTTGGTGAAAGGAAAAGTGGAGACTGAGGTTTGAAAACTGTGCAAGAAAGGCAAAGGAAAGCTCAAAAAGCCAACCACTGTGGAAGCGATTGGGAATCATTTGTCATTGTCATTGTAAAGTCTGCGTGATCCTCCAGTGTGGGGAGACTACACTCATGTAGGCTGACTGAGCAGAAATACTATGGATCTCTACTGTGATTACACCAGTTGTCACCAGGAATGTCCAGACACTTGGCTTTGCACCATCACAGATTGCAGGACTGTAGTTTCACTGTTGAAAACAACAAACAAACAAAACTGGAATCTCCAGCCTTCTAGTAACCTATTTGGAAAGGCTTTCTTCTCTGTTCTGGTTTATTCTGATGGACAGATGAGAGGTTGGCCTCAAAAAATGGCCTCATAGGTCATCTGTGCAAGCAGCTTATTATGACCCATGTTTACAGTTAGGTGGCATCCTCTTGTGGCTGTAATAAATATGACAGGAGCAGAGGAGGAAGTCAGGTGGCGTAGCATAAAGAGCAAGAAAGTCCATGTATGGAGAAAGGTGGGATGGACGGATGTCATAAGTCAACATTGACTCATTTTAACTTACCATCATACATATCATACTTTTGGTGCCTGAACTTGCGACCAAACTGCGACCGTTTAACTACGTTAAGTAGAAGTTACTGGATGTAACTCCAGTTCTATGAGCATGTGCACCTGTCGCTGGCACTCCCCAGTGGTGATATATGTCATTTTGGCATTGATCTGTTCTTTCATTTAGTTATGAGGAGGTTTTGAGGGGGGTTTGTGGGGGTGGTGACTGAACAAAGACAAGAACTTTGGGATTTTCTCATGCACAAAAGATGTTATTTTAAAGCTTTTGGAGCAAGGATCCTGGCACTGATGTCTTCATGGCTGTCTAGAGACCTCATAGTGTCATATTTTCAAACTCTTCATGGTATGAAAGTGCTCTAAACGAGGCTGGCTGAAGAATAGTTTTAGTTAAATGCAAATTAAGATTAATAAAATGTCAAAGGTAGATATACAAGTTGGCAAAGCAAGCAAGCATGTAAGGGTTTTTTTGAGTGTGAAAGCTGAGCAGAAAGGTAAATAAATGTGTAATTAAATGTCCCCTTGATGCATGATGACATTCTGGGGACCAAGGCTTTAAAAAGAGGCTGGAAAATTAAAGCCAGCCACCAGCCAAATGCTGTTACATTTTGGCTGTGGCTGGTGAATTAGTCTACTCTAGCGGCCATTGGCAGGTAACCAATCATTGTATGGGCCTGCGATTCTATTCTGAAAACCAATCCAGAAGGTAGAGTAATGAAAGAGCCACTAATGGATTCACACACTGCTGTAGCCAGTGGACAAAAACTTTGATTTCTCAACTTGCTTAACATGTTTGACACAAAGACACAGTGCCATTTCCAACGTAGTAACATCTTTTGTAATGATCCTGGGTTTTAATTGAGGAGTCGGTGTTCCGCTTTGTGCAGTAAAATGAGGACAAGAGGACAATCTTGGAGAGGGCTGAAAGCTTCCCTCTCTGTGTCTCTGACAGGTTATTATAAAAGCGTCGCTCTTTTTTGTGTGTTTTTGAATGCCTCGTGAGAATGTAATTTAAAAAAAGCATGATGTTGAACTTTGTGTCAACAAATTCGCCTCAAATAAAGTTTCCCTGTAAGTTAGAGGCTGAGAAATTGCCGCACTTGTCCTCTGTTCTTCCTCCTCTCTCCCCTGATCCCCTTCTTCTCCGTGTCATCTGTTCTCCTCTCCTCCTCCCTGCTGCTGCTCCGCTCAGCTTAACTCCACCTCTCCTCTCCTCTCCTCCCCTCTCCTCTCCTCTCCCTGTCCCCTGCCCCTCTGTGTTTCCTCTCCCCGGCTCAGCACTTCTTCTGTGCTCTCATCTCTCCTCACGGCTCCCTCTCTTCCTTTTCGTCTGTCAGATTTGTGCTGTGGCTCCAGAGGCTTAATTTACTCGCCAAACATATTAAATCGCACACGTGCGAATGCACACAAGGAAAAAAAAAAAAAAAAAAAAAAAAAAAGCGCACATTTTTCACCGCCGCCCAGACCCTAAATGTATTCTGGGCTACATTCAACCTGTCAGACTCCAAACGAGAGCAGTGTCCAACCTCTCAACCTGCACCTTTGCAGCAGATCTGTGCTGGAGCTTCTTTTCAACGCCATCTCTAAGATTAACCTTATCACACAGTTTCACTGACAGTATGGATTTCATCAGCTCTCAATCAAAGGACTAACACTGATCAATCATCTTGTGCTAAATATCAATTAGACAGCCGCATAATCTCCTCCTGGTCATCGGTGGGGTGAGTTGCTGTAACTGGTTCTACTGAAGCCTTTTCCATGTGACCCAGTAATTAACCCAGAAGGCTAAAAATAGCTAATTTAATTTCTATTGACGAGCCATGGAAATGTAGTGCTTTGTTCTTGCAACATGGCCAAATTGAAATTTATCAGTCATCCCTTGGTAGGGTCTAGTAATTTAATGCTGGTCATCAGTGTTAAATTGGACAGGCCGCCAGGCGCACCGAAGTGGTCCTCCAGCCAGGTTTTATAACTCATCCTGGACATCAGAGATTGATTGGCGCAGTTTACAACTCTAATGCTGATTATAAATCATTGATTGATGTTGTCCATTAATGTGTCACTGCTGATCATTTACCTGTATTAGTTACTGGTTGAGTGTTTTGGTAATCATCCTCTGCTGTCAATTATCGATTGATATTCTGCATACAGTTAATAATAAGGCTTGCTGGTGAGCTCGGAGGCAAGAAATGATGGCTGCATTGAGAGACACGGGAGCATAACATGGTTCTGTTTCCCCGCTGAAGACACACATACATAGACATGCTTCTGGGCTGTTAGTACCCTGTGTGCACACGCTGAGGCAGACGAGCACCCTCGCACTGAACATTAGCGCAACACAGACTCTCTAACACACGTTTAATCCTGTGGCTTATGGCTGGTTTCTCAGGGAGGGAGATGTGTCTGTCGCAGAGTCAGCCTCTTGATCATATAAATACTTCTAAGTTCCTGAGGAAGAGAGAGGGAGGACGGGGGGGAGGTGAGAGTGGAGAGAGAGGGATGAGGAAACAGTTGTGTGTGGGGCAAGTGTGCCACATTTTAAAAGCCAGTGAACATTTGGAATTTCTGCTGCATCCATCCCTGGCTTAGATACTCACAGCCTCTCACCTCTGTCCTCTCATCCTTTTCCGTGCTTCCATCCCTGCCTCACTCACCACTCTTGTGTCTTTGCCTTTATGCATATGCATACTTATTTTATTCATTGCATACTGTTGCATCCTCAACTCCGCTCACTCCTCACCCATCCCTCTTGACTTTCATTCACCTAATCCTCTCCTGCATTTCCAACCTCCATAGAGTGAATTTGTAATTACTTGTTTTTTCTTGCTATTTCACCCCCTCTCATCTCCTCTTTTCTTTCGCTTCACTGTCAACATTTAATACCAGCGCCGGAAGTAGCATGACATAGAACAAGGAAATGTAAAGGCGGGGATTTGTCTTTGAAACCAGAGACCACATTTCAGGTTCAAGCTGGGGTTGACTTTTTGAATATTTAGCACAGTTGTTCCGTAACCGTCACCAAGTGGCTTTAGTTCCAAATGCCATAAGCAGAGACTGGAACCAAACCAACACTGACTGTGAACATTCAATATGAGCACAGTAACATACAGTGTATGCAAAATATGTTGGCAGTGAGCTGTTCATGTGATGGGAATCCATGCAGCAATAATTATCTCCCAGAGCTTTGTTTCCTAATGAAAGATAGTTGCCCATGGATGTAATTTTTGAGATAATGGTTGCCCCTTACCCTTGGAGCAAGTGTGAGTCACTTCTTACTCCATTTTCTGTTTAATTTGTGCTCCCCTTTCTCAAGTTTGCCTTGAAAGTCCTTGCTTTAGTGTTTTAGTGCTCTGGTGTTGCCACAGTCGCTGTGCAGGGAACTCCCCTGTTGAGTAGTGAGCAAGTATGTGCTTTGTGGTGTATATTCATTTTCTTGATCTTCTGCTGCTCTCAATCATTTCCCCCCCTCCATCCATCTTCCTCCACCCCTAATCACCCATTCTTCTTTTCCCCTGCTTCCTCCTTCCAACATTCGCCCATGGTGAATTTGTAATCACCATCTTTCTCACATCCCACACCTGCCATCTCTCCTCTCCTTTCTGTCTCTCCTTTCTCCATTAGTCTTGCTCTGTCCTTGTCCCCTCTCCCCTCTCCTCCCTCCAGCCCCCTATCCTTAGTGAATTTGTTGTAAGTGTTGATTGTCATAGGTGGGCACTCACAGGCTTCAGCTCTGTTAATCTCTCGTGTGTTTTCTCTCTCTGCCAACAAACGGGGTGCACATTTAATTCCTGCACACAGATTGCCAACCCGAGTGGTGTGTTTTGAGATTGCTTGAGAGCCAAATCTACTCATGTATGTCAGATTTGTGTTTGCCTGCTATGATTTTAGAAACGTCAGCTTGCACATATTGAACAGGCTGTTTAATTGGAAAAAGTGATCTATTTGCCATACAAATTGGAATAAAGGCTGCACTCCAGTTAGCTGTTCCAGCTGTTCCGGGACCCTGTGGATCCATAACAGCTTTTTATACACAATTGCTCTTTACCTTGGAGGTCTCGTGTCAATGTGCATTTACAGACTGGTGCAGTAAGTACAAATCATAATTCATCATAGTAAATGCAAAGACATGGTGGCTTCTTGTGGGAGCAATTATCAAAGATAGCACTACACTGAATTAAAGGAAGTATCCTTCTAATGTGTCTCAAATGGATTTTGTCACTGAAGCTACAATGTGTGTATTAATAATGTAGTTTGAGCAGGGAGATGTGTGTGTGTGAGCAGCGAGTTTCCTACTTTTGTTTATTTGTGTGATAAATAAACTCACAAAATGTCAAGAAAGGAAATATTCATACGTCCATTTTCCTAAAATCCAAGTTATTCTGTTCTCTATAAGTCATCGTAAAACGCACTTCATTCAAACTCAACAGTAACAAAATAAAACTAACCAAAATTGTTGTGGGTAGTGCTTCCACTGTTCCAGCTCACCAACTCTGGTTTGGTGTTAATAAATCCTGAATTCACCGAGTTAGATGTGAAATTTTTCTGGCTCTCTGTGTTGTTTTCCCGCTGCCTCTCTGCTGTTGCTGGCCTCTTTGTTTTCCTGGGTTAGCTTGCTCAATGTGTGTCTGTCACTGGGCAGCGACTCTCACTTGTTCTTTGGATTCAGACCATTAAATTAGCAAAATAAAATGTCAGAAATGGGCCAAAAAAAAAACAATGGACGATAAACCCTGCCAATTGCAGATGCAGTATATTCATCCAGTCATCCAACCCTAAGATGCATTTCATCCAAAATCACTCAGTGTGCACACTTGCACACATCGAATGCACAACTTGAAGCGTGATGAAGTTCTTGAAACAAGAGTCTGATTAGCAAGCCCATCAAATTGGGAAAATCAACTGTGTTTCTCAGTTACTCAGAAGGTGACTTTTGGGAGACATGAGGTGTCTGAAGAACTCTCTCTCTCTTATGCATGCACACACACACACACACACACACACACACACACACACACACACACACACGCACACATACACACATGCACACAATCTGTCCATCTTCCAGAGCCTCTTCATTATTTCAAAGATGATTAGAAGTAGACATGACGTGAACATGTTGAGTAGGCAAGCATACACACACTCTTTCTGTCTCTCTCTATCACACACACACACACACACACACACATATGCACACACACTCACTCACACACATACACACACTCTAATAGACAAATATGTTGGGCACACCAAGATAGCATGTGTTACCCTGAGGGTGTGACCGCAAACACACAAGCACATGCGCACACACACACACACACACACACACACACACACACACACACACAGACTCTCTCTGATGCCTTACGAGAAAGGCAGATGAGAAATTAACAAAGACAGACAGTCTCATATCCAGCTGGTGCTCCCTGTTGGTGTGTATGTGTGTGTGTGTGTGTGTGTGTGTGTGTGTGTGTGTGTGTGTGTGTGTGTGCGTGTGTGTGTGTGTGTGAGAGGTGTTCTTATCTATATAAAGAAACAGGCAGCATGGGCACTATAGGAGGAGGTTTTTCATCTCAGATGGAAGCTTGGAGTGACATGGAAAAAGTGTTTATCAGAATCCTCCTATATAGATGGATGGACACATAAACAGCAGTGTCGGTCAAAGGTTCGATCCCCGGTGACAGCCAGAGTCTGTCCCTGTCACACTGTCCTTGAGGGAAATACTGATGCCTTTAATGGCTGTGTACTCTCTGGGGAAAAACACACAGCGGCTGACATGAAATTTATACAAGACAAGACAGAGCAGAACTGAAATGACACAAATCGTCTGTTGGAATGCATAGAATCTAACGACAAAGAGAAGGTTGTTCGTTATGATGGAGAAGGCGGGCTGTGATCATCATAAAAAGCTCCGCCGACCAAATCACGTTGATGTCATGGCAACCAAAGATTAAGTTGAGCTACTTTGAATAACTTTGGTGGCGGTCCTGTCAGTTTGCCTTTGATTCAAACCTATTTTAGTCATTTGGCTGCCAGTTTCTTCACTCCCTTCAAGGTTACTGGTGTTGGTGAAGGGGAAGAAATGGTCAAATTTAGCCGCCTTTAAGCAACCTTTCTCATGTTTTGTTAATCCTAGAGCCGACAAATGGCAAAAATTACAATACATACAAATGATGAGCTTTGATAGTTACACTCCTTATTACAGACAGTTTAACTCTGAAAGCCTGTCACACTCTTTAACAGGTGTTAAAGGTGTTACAAACTAAACATTTGCTCTGTATTAGTTGAACAATTGTACCTTCGCCTCAAGTCGACTCACGATTATTACTCGTTCCCACTGAACGGACGTGCTGCATGCCGAGCCACAGATATATGAACATTATTGTAAGTGTGATAATTTTTACTCATGAATATTTAACGCGTTGATTAATGACATGTGTTCTCCCCGTTGAAAATGTCTAGAATGTGATTTGGACTCCGTCCTCGTTATTTAACTCGTCATTAACAGATCTCTTATTTTAGATCCATCATCACACAATTCACCCAGTTTCCTTATGTGCTGTCATTAAGCTTACAGATGCTCCTTTGATACTTATTGCTCCCTTGCTCTTATATCAGATTTTTATTTAACAAGGTTGTTGCTATGGCGACTGTGTGAACATTAAAATCTATTCAGCTTTTGTTATTGTGCATCACTTAGCAATGCAACGTCAACACACAAAGAGAAGAGATGAGCCACAAACTGGATGTTTGGAGACAAATAAATGACCTAAAACCAGATTACTGTCTGTGTTTTAGTATCATTAAAATGTCGGGTAGCACTGTATATTAAGGTGCACATATTCACCATTAACTAGTTGCTTATTAGCATGCATACTAGTAGCATATTGACTCTTTATTATTGATTATAAAGCCCTTATTAACGCCTTATTCTGCATGACCATATTCTACAACTACTAGGCGATTAACATTTGAGTTTTCCCTCAAAAACCTCTGAATTATTGCTTATTGGTTGTAAGTTAGCAAGTTGTTAGAGGAAATATGATCTTAATAACCTAACTGTAATAATAACCCTAATGCCCAGAATAAGGTCTACAGAGCCTTCAGGGACTTCTCTGTTATTTTTGATTGTCCGATCCTTCCAGTAACTTCTCTAATGTTTGTGGAAAAGACCCAATTATTTGAATATTTATTTAGTTGTTAACAGTCAGGTTTCTGAAGACAGACAGCAGCACAACACCCTGCTACGCCAGACACACAGACACACGCACGTGAAGGTAATGTGATTAGTCAGTTTGCTAGACAGCTGAACCCTCCGTGAACCCATCTCCAGTCTTTGCTGTCAGGTGGAAAGATCTCCAGTCCAACTTTTCAACAATTTCAATTATCGTCAATTTTGGATTGACGTGACATGATTAAAATTAATGCATTTTTGAAGCCACAGTATGTAAAGCGCTATAATTGGCTTAACTACTCCTATAGGGGGCATTTGATAATAATAAACATATGATAACAGCATTTATTTTTTTTCCACATATAAAAAATAATGGCATTTCTGGCACAACTGGGCATTGGAAGGGAGAGAGAAAGAGAACAACAGCGGGTGTGTTTGTGTGTTTGTGTTTAGACTTGGTGTGTGATGACAGGTATGCCCATGTGCCCCAAACCCACAGAAACGTGGCTGTCAGCAGACATGACACACACTCTGCTATCTAAACACACACACACACAATCTCACTATCTCATCACCTTGTGCTGTTATGCTCATGAGGACGGTCTCTTGTCTTTGTGTCTGATTTAATGAATTCCCCTGTCCCCTGTTCTTAAATCGTGAAGAAAAAATCAAATCTACTTTCATTATGAGATTTCACAATGTGTCTCAGTCTATTTGCATAATAATAATTCATTCATTGAGCTTGTATGCAAATACCTTGTCTTCTCCTGCGCTCTTATTGGCTGCAAGTCCCACAGCTCTGCAGGTGATGCATTTCCTCCCTGAGTGATGATGTATTTCCTGTCTGAGTCTTGCGCCTTGGGAGCCTATTTTTTTTGCTGTTGTTCATTCTGTCTATGCATGTGGGTGTCTTTCTGTGCACAGGGTGTCTGTCTGTATGTGTGTGTGCACGTGCACGTGTGCACTTGTCTGCTTCATTCCCAGAGAAGACTCATTTCCCCAGCAGGCCCTGTCAGGCTGTTTCTGGGTGCACTCAGTTCACAGCTGGAGGCTACTGCTGTCACCTGGTTACCTAACATCTCTCCTCTCCTCTCCTCTCCTCTCCTCTCCTCTCCTCTCCTCAGTTTTCCATTATCCACTTACCTTCCTGTCAGTCATAACGTCGGTGAACTCTGTCTCCCCACACAACACTGACTCATTCATCCTGGTGCAGCTTTCTACAAAACAAGGGAAAGTTAAGGAGAGCTGGTCCTTCATGGATGGCAATAAAATTACTCCAAAGAGACTGTGCAGTCAAACGATTGCACTGAGAGTCCAAAGGTCCTATTTTTACACCAGTATTTAGTGCAAGTCATCACTGAAATTGCTGTTTTCAAAAGCTTTCACGCTTCGGTGGCCACAAGTGTGCCCCGAAAAGGAGGACACCTCCGCGGGGCAGGCGAGGGTGGTAACCAAGACAGCTATAGTCACAGCTAACAGGTGTGTGCATATACCATAAACACACACATACATGCTATAAAAACAACTCCAGGCAAAAAAAAGAGAAAGCAAGTCAGCAAAAAAGAAGTGAAAATGAATCAATTTTCTGATGATATAACATTAAATAGTCTTCTTTTAAGTGGCTGAAATCTGCAGACTTTCTGTCTGGTGTGCAGGGAAATGAAGTTTGCATGCACAGACAGAGTTCGTCCCAGAGGTGACGGCGTGCAGCTTCTGTCCCACTCGCAGACAAAAGCTCAGCAGGGTGTTGCAGCGGACAACAGTAAACGTTTTGATCTTTGACACCGGCCGTCTGTTGCTCCCACGCGCCGACCCTACCCCGCTCTCTCCCTCTCTCACTGTCTACCTCTCTCGCCCGGGGTCACTGGGTCAGACAGAGAGCAGATGCTTTACCACACGGCCACAACCAACCTGACACCACAACACGCTTCCTCCCACTCTGTCATCTCCGCTTGCTCAATGTGTTAGTCTCTCGGGAAGATATTTGTCACCTGTTTCACTGTCCGTCCTTTGATTTCCAGCGACACAGATAGAGAAGCAGACTGATGGAACAAAAGCTGCACTGCAGGTTGACTGTGGCCTATTTATTAATATATGAAACTGATACATCAGAGGTTTGTGTTTACTGGTGGCATAATTGCTGGTAGAGCTCCACCTGGGTTGAATCAGGGGGAATGGACCTGCTGCTGTCCTCAATCAATGTTTTTTGTGCTATTGTGCATGTAGCTGCGTTACTCTTCTTGCCTTTTTGCACACACACCTGATATAACAGAACATGCATACAACACTCTACAGCTTTAACTGCAAGTCTCATTGTGGACTTTTATTCGCTTTTGTCAAGCTTTTTACATCCATCATCCAACTTATGGCACTTTGATTAATCTGCAGCTGATTAAGTCCGTCTAACCTCCTACTCTTAAATGTAACTGTCATCATTATACTTTTCTTTTACAGTTAATGAAATGTAACATGTCAATTGATGTACATTTAACTCTGCATTGCAAAGTCAGTTTCTTTGTTCGCTGTGTGTGTCCTTGATGAAGTCCAGATCATGGAATATTGGCTCTTAAAAGGGTCAGCTGTAGGTTGGTGACAGGACCGACCTGTGAAAGCAGGTCATAAATAATAAACTGGCTTAGTTTCTGCCCTCCTTTGGCACTCAGCATTCCCGTGTTCATCCTCTGTGAATCATGCAGGCTTGTTCCTTGACCCAGAGGTCGTTCTTTTTATCAATGAAAGAAACCGAATGTTCATCAGCATCCGTGTTGTTTTCACGCTCCGTTTGTTTTCTGATAAAGCAAGTTCGTGTGAAGACCACAGGCACAGCAAGTGATATGTATCATTAAGCCAAAAGAAGTCTTTCTTCATTGGCAGGCTTCCTGCGATACACTTTGTTTCTGTTGTATTTGCCAACATTCCTTTAGGTTTTACGTGATTTTACAAAAAGTACAACAGCAGCTAAGTGCCTCTTTGGCTTGAAGGGCATCGCAAACAATTTAATCTCTATTTTGTTGCTAATAGAAAACCATAACCATATTTTTAGTTGAGACCTCCTCCTTCTCCCTCCAAGTTCCTGAAAAAGTATTGTCGGAAAAATTATTTTGTAACACATAAGAGCACATCCAGTCCCAATCACAGCTGAACTTCATATGTGAAGGACGTTTAGACACAATTGTTGAGGGAGTTGCTTGAGCATAAGGGCAACACGCAGCAGCAATAGTCTGTTCTGTCATATGTTTTAACTGGACAGGGAAAAAGCTTACAAATAACAATGTTGGTGCATCCAATTAAGAATTTAGAAATAAGGAAATAGTAGGCAAAGTAGTAGAAGTACATTAAAGATAGAAGAAATTTTCAGCCTCTCCTGACAGTTCAGTGTTAGTAGTCATTGAATTATAGCATAGAAATCTCTTAAAAAAATCAAGAAAAGCTCAATGCCACCTGTAATATGGTCTTAGTTCTTTTTGAAGTGCCATGCTTTCAGCTTGCTGCTGCAGTCCTCTGGAGGTAATTTACTGTATATCCTCCAACAAACAAAGAAGCAAAAGGCTATTTAGGGACTAGTCAGTGTCCAAATGGCTGGTAGAGGTTGAGCTGAAATGAGTTTCTGAGATCAAAAGAAACGGAACGATAAAAGGGATAGAAAGATAAAAGGATTTGAGTCTGTGGATCAGAATTGCTCCTTCATAGAACAGAAATCAACAAAATTAAAATCCATTCGACTATAAGGAACCCTGGACTCCACACGTGTCATGAAGGTCACTGCGTTGAAAAGACATTCCTCTCCACTTCACACAATTGATCAGGTTGAGTTTCCACTAGAAGATTCTTTACTTGACAAAAGTCATCAAAGCTGCGGCCCACAAAGCGTCTCTGCTCAGATTCCTGTCTGAGGTATAAAGTTAGTGCCGTTCACTCTGCCTCTTCTTCAGCTTCTTTCATTTGAAGTTAACAGGGCTGTTGGGAAAAGAGGTGTGGACAAATAACACAGAGACTGATGGACTTTGAGGCCTTCTTTTATGATCTAATGATATTTCTCTGTCATGTATTTATCGTTTATGGGCTGAGGTTATATTGGCTATTTGTAATGCATGCCCACTGACATCAAGTGTTTGAAGGCGACATTAGCTAAAAGTCAGATGTGAGTAAATTTTGCCTGCAGATGGGAAACGAGCCAGCGTGTCTCTGACCAGTTTGTTCTGATCTGAAAGCCACTTTGGCTGTAAATTAAACATGCTGGGGACATTTAGCAAACCCCTGCCACTGAGGTTTAAATATTGATTGGATTGCCTTTGCATATGCATGCAGTATTTAACTTAAACGACTACATGTTTAAGCACTCATCTAGTTAAGCCATTAACCTAGTTCAACCATTTATTTAGTTTTTGTTTTGTGTTTTCAGTTAAAATACAAGCCAACTGTTGTCCCACATAATGAAATCGAGGAGGATTATGGATTATATGGATTACATCCATTTATATGCTCATTCATCCTTCAAATGTATGTAAGACGCTATGAAGAGGAGTTTGAGGAGCGAGCGCTCCGGGTCAAAGTCAGCAGTTGTAGCTACTGCTTCTGTTATTCATGCGGACGACATGTTGAGCGTTGACTTGTGTTCGATGCAAACAAGTAATCCGGAGAAGATGTTTACTCTTTCCATATAAAGGCTGAGCCTGTGGACTTATGTGTAGGTGGTGTCATTGTTACTAACCCGTCCTGACATCAGCTGCAATAGCTCAAATTAATGGCATGTATTACCTTGAGGCAGTCTTAATGTTTTCTGCAATTATTTATATCGTTTTTCATATTTGAACATGTTTGTTCATCGTTCAAAACTGCCTTTGCTCATAACTGTTGGGCAGACATTGCATTGTACTCCTCTGCTCTGTTATCTCTCATCACAAAATGTATTAAATGTCATGTGGCACAACTTTATAATAACATTACTGGGAGCAAAGTGCAAAGTGATAAAGACTGATAGATCTGCTGGGCTCACTTCCAGGGCTTGTGAGCTATAGATTATTACCAAACTTTTTAATTTTGGCTTTTGCACAGTGCAGCAAACCAATTACTCGTGCTTGTTAGCAAAGTTTTACCAAAAGACATAATAAACAGAGCTACTGGGTAGCTTCATTTCTCTCCAATGGCTCTTGTGCATAAACTATAGTATATTTAGAGAACACAGTACAAGAGACAGCATGAATAAACAGCAAATTTAAGTCTGGAATTCATTATAAGAAAAATAGTGTTGTGGAGGTATTTTCCACATATAATGATAATGATGAAAACATAATTTTGCATTTAAAGAATTATAAAAAACATATAAATGACTAAATCAAAATAAATAAATGGTCAGTTTTAACCGTCTTTTTAACCATCCTTTTTCACAGAGCAACACCAAAGCATGTTTCTTCTTTTCTTTAAATCTTGATTCATTGAAAGAGACTTAGGAGACATACTAGGTCAATATGACAAGAGATTGCTTGAGCTTTTCCACAGATCATCAAACTGAAACGCTGATGCAAATACATGGAAGAAAACACGCGAAGAACTGGGTTGTAAATAAGTGCAACATCCATCATGAAAATCAAAAAGGACATAAACAGCAATCATTAAACAAGGAGGAGGAGTGTGGAGAAAATTGAGGACCAAACAAGGTCAAGCGCTCATGTTAGCGAGTCCCCTGCCTGCTTAAGGGTTTGTTTAGCAAAGCACACAGAGCTGAGTGAGAAAACTGAGTGACAACAATGTCAACAACAATGCTGATGATGGAATAATGTGACTTAATGCGAAGTACTTGAACAACAGCGTGTGAACTCGGCTTTGGAAGTGGCATTGCGAAACGCTGTCTTGTTGTCTTGCAGGCCTTGAGCAGTCTTGAGAACGAGCTGTCACATTCAGTTTTGCACTGAAGGTGTGGAGGTTTTTTTTTTTCTCGCTGTTCGAAATGTTTTCTTGCTGCTGATGTGCAGCCACTCAACTTAATGCACCATGATACAGTGTCAACTGAGCGTGAGCTGTGGACTATCTCCGCTTGAATTGCAGACTTCTGAGAATCAGTTGGCAAACTTGACATTTTCATCTTTGTGCTGGGTAGTTTACACAACACAGAAAGGTGAGGGATTTCATTTAATGTCTTACGGACCAAAACTCATTCAGGCCTGTGACTGCAAACACAGTGTCAGCACACGAGGCACGCGCGTCCATCCATCTGTCCACAACACCATTTTAGTTTTCAAGTTGTTAGAAATGTTCTTTACTGTCTAGGATTCTTGCAGAGCCATTTTAAAAAGTCTCAGAGCTTCACTATGTTTACATTCCCTTGCTTGATCTTGTCCTTTTTCATTTTGATAGCAAAAAGCTTTGTGTGAAAACCCCCAGACATCTTTGAACAGCCCATAAATCCCCTTTGAAATGGATTATACTCTTGTTTAATTAGTTCAAATGTTGAACATCTGGAAAACCAAAGTCCACATGGACACCAAAGGCTTCTACACTCGCAGCATGTAGGAAATAACCTCCAATAACCTTCTGCAATTCCTAAAAGACCCATGACGCAGGAGGAGAAGTCACAACACAGAAATAATACAACTAATAATGATAGCAGCAAGAAGCGGGAGAGTAGAAGAAAATGCATCATGAAAGGAAATATTATTGGAATTTAGAGCTCTCATTTTGAATCAAGTTTGATTGAGGGTTGAGTGTTTCCTGTGTGCTTGCTGATCACTGTAGTTGTCCCAGCTTTAATTTGGTCTAGATGGAAGCAAAGTGACTCCGGATGTTGCCGTCTGTCCCCTTGGAGGGAAGAGTTATGACTAAGAGCACCGGGGGAAATAGTTGTAGCAGGTACTAAGTACCAATGTAACTGTGGTGCAAACAGTGGGATACTGAAATTATAATCGCACCTCCTCTTCACAGCTCAGCAGGCTTTCAGGAACCTGCCAAGATCACATTTAACACACACAGATGGAAAGACACACTCAGACTCTCATACACACATGTGGAAAGCAGCAGACAGTCCACCTGGAACAGCAGCACGTAATTTGCATCCACCCACCCCCCCCTCACACACACGGACACACACACCTCTTTTAAGTGATATGGCTGTTCAATCTTTGGTCATTGCCGTTTTTTATGTTATTTTGTAATCGACATCAATATGGACTTTATTTGTTTGTAACGTGTTTCTGATTATGACCGCAGGGGGAATTGATTTCATTCACGCAGTCATGCATCTGTTGCCAACATTTCGATTAAGGCAATATTCTGCTCGCTGTTAGCGGATACATGCATAAATGCCCCGTAATAAATCTGTTTATTCCGATTATCTGAGCCATATTGCGCAGGTGGATTTTTTTAACGACGCCATGCCCGTCAAATCTGTGTGTGCTCTGTAACTGCACGGTGCCATCAATCAGACGCCGCTGTAAACATTTTGGAAAGCTGTTGGAGATGATACATGCAGCTGTTGCACTCCCTCTCAGCTCTCAGCATCTGGCTTAAGACACAATGATTGGTGGGAACGAGAAGTCTTCAGGGAGTTAAGTAGTTGTAACTGTAGACACGTACACACCAGTTTCTTTTGTTTAGCAGCCTCTCTTGTCTAAACCATAAACAAAACTGTTTTGTCTTCATAATTGTGCTTATCCAGAACATGGCTAGTGGGAATAACTCTTAATTAATGCTTAATGTTAACGTGAACAATTAACTGATAAGAGAAATGACAAAGCAAACAGGGCATGCTCTTATTGTGAAGGCATCCTTCCAAATACAAGAGCATGTATTGGCTTGAATATGTATCATAGAAGCAGAAAACATGTCTGACGTCAATTTGGCGTCTTAATTTTGTTTTTTGAATTGTTCATATGAAACAGTGTTTAATTTTTTTATCCTTTTTTTTTTTTTTGATTGCATCAATAAAACTCGCCTGCTGTTATTTACGACTGGAAAATAAACTAGAGCAGTGCTACTTCACCACATCACCTCTAATATGGTGTGTGTGCCAAAGACGGGGTTAGGTATTGATTTTCTCTAAAAGTTGAGTGTGTGTTTCTGCGTGAGTGGCTACTTGTGAATGTGTGTGTGCTGTGTGTGTTTGTGAGTGTGCGTGTGTGTGTTTGTGTGTGTGTCAGTCAGGTGGTTTATCTCGGCTTTGTGAGAGAGGCAGCAAATCTCCCTGTAATTACAATCTGAACAGCCCTGACATTTTACCAAGACTCCCCAGGTGTGTGCATGCGCATGTGTCTATGTCTGTGTGTGTGTCTGTGCACGTGTGTGTGCTGAAGGCTTTTTGTCTTGTGGGGCTGAAACAGCTGGGTGCTCCTCGCTAATTAACGAGAAACCTCATAATTACTGTTAACTGGCCTACTATAGCTGACACGGAGAGAGAGAGAGGGAGAGTCAGGAGACCGAAAGACAGAAAGAGTGGGGAGGGACAAAATCGGCAAATATTTAAACAGTGAAGAGGACGGTGGAAAAATGCAGACCACAAAAATTACCTGCAGCAGCGTCCAACATGAAAAACTGAAGTCTTAACTCATAATAAAGTTTTTGTCTTCAGGCTGATCAAACTCTAGAGATTTAGCGAAGCAGTCATCCCTCCAAAATAATCCCAGGACTTGTCTTATTTTAGTAGTTTTTTTAAATTTCTGATGGTGGTTATGATAACATCGTACTCAAGTGTCATCAGACTGTTCTCATCCCCAGAGCATCAAATACCAACACGTCGTCATGCCCTTCAGTGTCTCATCCAGATGCACAATATGCACAGGTCGGGGTGGATTGATGAGTAAAACACAGAGGAGAGTTATAGTCGTGTGATGTTTGAAACCAGAAGTTGATTTATTTTATGTACATAAGTGAAGTTATGGAATGTACGTAACTTGCGTCACAAATGTAAACGCACTTATTTTAACCAAAACCATGACCTAAGGCAAACCAAGTACTTTTGGCTCTTAAGCCTAAGCAAACTGCGACAGCGTTTCTCAACGTTAACCACGTGTTAGAAAGGCTTTCTGGCAGAGAGGCTTCTCATACAGGCAACAAAGCAGAGGTGGGGAACCTCCAGCCTCCTGGGTGTATATGGCCCACGAGCCAGACTGTGAGGCAATTCATAGATACAAGAAAGCAATTAGTTTTTTCAGTCATAAAGGAAAGAACCTAAAATTGTAGACTAACATGCTTTTCCGACTGATTCCCGAATGCAACACATGCTTCGTTCCTCGAGTGTTGCGCTTTGCTCGTGGACAAACAATCATTTCTTTGTTGAAGTAAAAGACAAGGGTAATCTCAAGCATCACAGCTCCAAACATGCTAAACTGGACAAATGCGATTCGATAAAGCCAATGTTCTTCTGCCAATTTTTACGTGCCCAACAAGCCGCTTTCAGAGACCACATTCTGAGTCCCATATGCACAATAAACCTCTCAGGTGCTGTCCAATCATTGGTGATGGGCATCACTGAGTATGGCCCTTGATAGATGTTATAAAAACCGAAATGACCCTTGAAAGGGAACTGGTTCCCCTCCCCTGTGCTAAAGGGTACCCCGTGTGTCTGTACGCTGAGGGGTGTGACGAAAACAGCTGAGTCTAACAACCTGGGAATGAAAACAGTGAAGTTGGCAGAGGAATCAAGTGGTCAGGCGTTCAGTCATCAGCAACAATGAAATCCAACAAGTGGACAGCTACAAATTCCGAGGAGTGACAATCTCCTCCACCTTGAAAAGGCGTATAACACCACTGCTATTCTCAAAAAAAAAAAAGCAGACCGTGATGGTATGGTGTAACAGTAGAGAGCATCCTCACCTCCGCAATAGCTGAGTGAGGCCAGATTACAAAAGAAGGGCCTTAAAGTTCTAAAGGACGTCTCTCACCCAGCAAACAACCTTTTTCATTTCCTCCCTTCTCATGAAAGACTAAGAAGGATTAAGACCAGAACATCCTGCTTCCAGAATAGCACATATCCTGAAGCTGTCCGCCTCCTTAACACTCTGCAAGCCGCTGCACTGCAGGTTGAATAATTGTGCAATAGTGCAGATGTTTTTAAAGCACTTGAAGCACTTTACCTAGTGGGTTGTTTGATGTTGCTGCTAAGGTGCTGGTGTTTTATCGATGGCGTTCCTACAACCCCGATTCCGAAAGAATTTGGAGACTGTGTAAAATGCAAATAAAAACAGAATGCAATCATATTTTTTACTTTTGGATGGAGCTAAGCTAGCCATCGTCATAATACCCATATAAATGTGGTTAAGAGAGATCTGTCAAAGGAAAGTGCTATCTGTCTGGTTGTTCCTGTAGCTAATCAGATTTTCCTTTGTCCTCCGTCAGCAAGCTACAAGAAAAGGAAAATGACTGACTGAGAAAATTAGACATTCAAAACTCTCACAATGAAGCCCACTGAGTGTTTTCATCATAGCTATCTAATAACAATCCAATTAGGTACAGCTGCTGTGTAGACATATGTGCAGAACTGAAACCTGATGAAACATCAAATCAGAACAAAAATATCCAGCAGTTATTGTTTCTGGGTAATTTTACATGCAGCACATACACAGTAACAGCACTGCAGGGACAGACAGCAGAAGAGGGAGGCACACCAATATGAACATAGAAAGGTGAGACAGACAGAGACAGGAGGGACAGGAGGGTTTCTACCTGGGCTAAATGTCACTGCTGGGAGAGTTGCTAACCTTCACTGTGTGTGTGTTTGCATGCACGCTTGCAATGTACATACATGTAATGTCACGTTTGTCTACCTCACTGACTCTCTTTGGTAACCTCAGGAAGATTTTTAAACGCTACCTTAAAAGGTCAAGTTGATCGGAAGAGAGATGCACACACACACACACACACACACACACACACACACACACACACGCTTGGGTTATACTACATGGAGAACTACAAGTACTGCCTTGCGGTTGTGTGCCGTCATCAACCAGCCAAGCTGCAGTTTATATCCAACCCCGATTCCACAGAAGCTGATTCTCATGGAACACAAAGACAATGCTTCAGACATGCTTCAGATGTGGATGTTGCTGCAAAGAAGCTATAGATTTTAAAATGAGAACCCTGCACACACAAGCCAGCAGCACAGAAGATCTATACAATCAGCACAGTGTCAAGGTGGTTAGTGTCACCAATTCAGTATCTGAGCAAATGTGAAAAATGGTCACAATCTGTCCTTCTGTTCCTGAGTTATGAAGTCACATTGAAGTTAATCCAAAAGGTCAAAGCTCATCGTTTTATCCTGTGAGACATTTGTGTGAAGTTTCGTCATGATTAGTGGGTGAATTCTTGAGTTTGTTTGTAAGGTCATGGTGACTTTTGACTGCCAAAATCTCATCAGTTCATTTGGAACGTTTGTGCCAAATTTGAAGAAATTCGCTCAAGGTGAGATAACGTGTTCATGAAAATGGGACTGACACACGTGCAGACAGACGGACGAGCCGAGAACACAGTGCCTCTGGCCATGGCTGTCACCGGCACGGAGGCGTAAAAATAAACATCACATTCACTTCTTTTTGTGATCAAGTGAGAGCATAAACTCACACGGCTGACGGCCTCATCTAAAAAAATTAAGGGATGTTTTTCTGCAAAAGAGCCATCCTTCACAGGTCCACTGATGATGAAAAGAACTGAAAATGATCACTGCTCTCACATGAGCTGTACATGTCAAAGTGCTGAATCTTACATACAGATATCACAGTTATCAAAAGCACATGAGCTGCAGGCAGTGTTGTGCCTGAACGCGTTCATTGAACGATAGTTCATGAACTCGTTCATATTTTGGGCGAACGTGAACTGAACGTACTGTATTTCTGCCTGATTAACATTAATATGAACACGTTCATTCTGGTGTCTGTGAACGGCACGCTCTCTCAGTTTAACTTCGTTCAATAAGCTGCCAGATTTCTATAGATCTTCCCAGGCGAAAACCCGGCAAAACACACCGTAAACAGGCCTTAATATGTAGCGGAAAAAAAACCCAGTCTGGCAACACCAGCCACCAGTGTTGTAACGCCGCATGCGTCATCGAAACAAAAAGCAGTATGGAGGTGACAAAGCAGCAAGGAGGCGTCGTATGATCATTTTAACGAGTTTTATGGCAAGGTCGGTGAGGATGGGAAAAATCTTTCTGTGCAAACTTTGCCCGCCGGCTTTCAAAAAGAAAATTCGCACNAAATCTTACATTTCTGTGCAAACTTTGCCCGCCGGCTTTCAAAAAGAAAATTCGCACTTCAGTCACATGGGGTGAAACCTGCAGCTGCTACTAGTGTGGACTGAATGGACAGCAACAAAGCGTTAAAGCAGCAATGGGGAAATGCTGTCCCCTCAAAGCTAATGTAAACCATGGTTGGATAAGGATTCAAAATTGGATATGAAGATGAAATCTGACGCATAGTTACAGTTAAAACTGATCAAATAATTGCTGTCTGTGGTTCTATATGGGCTGTGGCAATAATTTTGAAAAAATAACAGCTCGCAGCAACATATGGAAAAAAAGAGCTATGAACTAGTTCATTTTTAGAACGGTGAGCTTAGTTCAAAACTTTGAATTATGAACTGTGAACTGAACTAGTTAATTTTAAAATTTGTGAACTGAACTTGTAGATCATGTAGAAAGTGAACTTTCTTCACACTGTCTGCATGCATGTTTGCTCTGTTGCTGTGAATCAAGGAGAATGCTGTATCATCAGTGACTTCATGTATGTGTGTGCAGTGCATGCTTACGCTGTATACATCTGTATACAGATAATAATTTGCTTGTGGGTGTCTAAGCAGTTGGCTATTGATCTGTGTGTATGTGCATATATTTGTGCGTGTGTGTAATGGTCATGTCACGCTGTGTTGATTTTCATGTCAGACAGCAGCATTCTCTCTTCACTCCATTACTTCCCATTCTGTCGTGTGTGTATGTGTGTGTGTGTGTGTGTGTGTGTGTGTGTGTGTGTGTGTGTGTGTGTGTGTGTGCGTGTGTGTGTGTGTGTGTGTGTGTGTGTGTGTGTGTGTGTCTGTGCTTTCTTGCCCAGAACCGTTCCTGTGCATTTTTTTTTTCTTGCAGGCTTACAGCTGTTTAATTGTTCCTTTACCCGAGCTCACACTCTCCTATGCACACACACACCTCTCACAATAACAAGGTGAAGTAAATGAAAAGCCAGAAACACTGCTCTGCATCATTATGCAAGCGGACGTTGCACTGTCACAAGAGAGTTGTGAAAACCGGCGAATTAAAATGGTTCCAAAACAAAAATAAGCGACTGTGTACAAAGCACACACTCATTAATGACAGATGGAACCTGCCACACCGAATCTAAACACAGCAGCATAAAAATCTTATAATGAAGCCCGTTCTTTGTTCAGCAACTTAAAGTCGCCACTTTCCCCGAAGGATGCGGAATCCATTGCAATGCCAAGTTAGGAGTTTTCCATTGATCCGTTTTCATGTTTTTAAGAAGAGTTCAGGGAAGAGAGAAGCTGTTGGATTCAGGATGCGTGCATGTTGTGGCATGTTTTAAGAGGTAGCCATTTCCAGATGTGAGTTCAAATACAGTGTTGCCACAGAGGAAATAAAGAAGCACCTTTTCAGGGAGTGGTAACTTGATTTCACCACGTGGCGACTTGTCACGCTTTCCTCTGGTGGCTGCAAAAATGCAAAGAACACAAAAGACGCTTTATAAAGTCACTGTTTGGTTCGTCCATTGTGGGCTACTGGGGGGGTTCAGTCACTCTTTAACCACAGTTTAAAACGAAGCTGTCACAGAACATAATCTATGGTTCATTGCCGTATAATTATCTGGGTTTATCTGGTTAAATCGACATCCTTGTTTGATAATATGGTTTGAATTACAAGTTGTATTTTTTATTTTGATAATACAGCTCAGAAAACTCAAAACAGAACAATGAATATTAATAATAAAAACTAACTTTAATCAGATAAGACAGATGAACAGAGGACACAGGAGATGATCTTGGAATCCTTATAAGGAAACCCCACAATACAACTGAATTTATATTTTGCTGTATGTCAGACACTCAAGTCAGTATCTTTAAAAAGAGCTGGAAATCAGAGCATCAGGTCTTGAATTGATGAAGTCATCTGGTGGTATTTTCAGAGCTGAGAAGAAGTACCCAAATTAGGGACTGACTTGATGAGTTCATTTGTTTGAGATTCCACCTCCAAATGGAGGAGTTACAGTACGGCTTACCGCTGTGACTCATGACATCCAAATCAACATATTCCAGTGAAATCTCCACGGAGTCCAAGCAGTTGATCCGTTATTCACTGTCTGTGGAGCAGCTCCAGGATTTGTCTCCGGATGACATCATCAGCACAGTCTTTGTGAACTCCAGTGCCTTTCAGGACTTCTTTTGTGATGAAACGTTGTAATTTACTTTCATGGTCTACTTTCTTTTCCTTTACCGGCCTTGTCTACTTCCACTTCACTTAGTGATTGCCTACACAGAATGCCTTTCAACAGTCCCCAGACAATAGGTCTGAACTTCTTCAATTCTGCTGAGGGGTAATACGTGTAGGTGGAGAAAGCTGTAGCAATAGAGTGAAAGTTGTTTTTTTTTTTTTTTTTGGTCAAGACAAAGCAAGAGTAACACCTTATAATGCAACATGTCTGGTGGCTGCATTGCATTCAAATCTGGAAAATAATTGCGTTTGCCTGTCTGATTTTTTAATGTCAGTACAAAATAATGAGTCTAGCAAGAAAACTGAAGGACTGACGCTTAATGTTCACTTTTGATGTCTTCAACAGCTGATGGGTGCACTCTCTACATTTATCCAGATATCTGTAAAACTGAAATCAGAAAGGCGAGCTGCTTCACCCAGAGATGTTTCTTTAAGAACACTAACATGTCCTAGGGTTCATTTTCTTCTATATTAAACGTATCGTATAGGTCTTAGCCCTGTACACAGCAATTTACAGACCCCCGTCCTGCAATTTTAAAAACCTAGTCCTCCGAAAGCCTTTCAGTCACTAGCCTCCGCTGAGGGGAACGTAAGGTCAGTGGTCTTACTTTCAGAAAATCAAACTTTTCAAAGATATAAGGTTTTCATCTTCCACTATTGACACCCATTTGACTTTTTCTGCTCCTTGAAAATCTAAAAATAAAATCTGGTGGTTCACTACCTGAAAACGGTCGCTGTCACTGTATGTTGGAGATGGATAGGGTTCAGACAAAAGTGGTACGATGCGCTGGGTACATTTACCTCAGGTCGTGTTGCTTTCTTTGAATATAGGCCAGAGAGAAATGAAACTCCTTGTGGAAGTACTCAGAATTTCTGATGAGTTCCACATCTGCCTATTATCTGTGTAGAGCCGCAGTTAAAATATGATCCCGCACTTAACATCGCAGCAGTTTTCATTCGCTGGCTTTCTGACAGCTGTAAGGGATCCCGAGGACCTGGACTAGTATCTATACACAAAGCACTGCTAATATATAGTGATCCCCTCGCTAAGCCCTTTATCGCTGCAATTAGCTGGATGTCTCTTAACGGCCGGAGGAGAAAAGGGCTTTAGAGGGGCCTGCACAGGTGTGAGGGAGAGGCAGGAGTGAAGAATGGATTCGGGAACTGATTCATTTACTGGCTGAGCGGCTGAATGAGCGACATACAGGCTTTGCACCTGCTGACTGATGCAGGAGCAGACTGGCTGGCTGACTGATGAACAAAGCGGCTCGCTGATTGTCTGCCTGACTTGTGCTTCATAGAGGCCTTATGTGATGCATAGAGGATTTGATCCTTAGTGCTAAGATTCTTAAAGGAACTCAACAAGGCTTTAGCCAATGGGAGAATCTGCCTGGTGAGATAATACAGGCTCCTCTCTTCTCTTCCCTGCAGAACAAACAGGATACAGCAGAGAATGTGAAGGTCAGCAGCTTCACGTCCTTGGATGATGAGGCAGACGAATCAGCTCTGTACATCAGACAGGGATGCAGTTATACAACTATATGTGCTTCATCGTTTGGCATCTGCTTTCTGTTGCAGCTCGTTGGCTGGCTTTTAGAAAGCAAGTCCAATTTTTAACTTTTAAAGGTTTTTGTCTTTCTGCGGGGGCTTTTAGCTGCGTTTGTGAACCATATTGTGTGGGGGTGTGTGAGAGAGGGAGTGTGTTTCTGTTTTCTGAGTGAAAGGATCCATAAATGCTTGAAGACACACACACACACACACACACACACACACACACACACACACACACACACACACACACACACACACAGTCATTTGGAATACCAGGGGACTATACTTGACTAAGAGACAAACAATGTTTTCTAAATGCGTGACACCACATTGCTGTTAACACACACCCTGCTTGTGTGTGTGTGCATGTGTGTGTGTGTGAGTGTGCATACTGCAACAGACAGCTGATGTTTAAAAAGCTCTAATGCTCTTTCTCCAATCTGACAACAACATCGATGCAAATTGTCCTTGGAGACACACAGTCACGCGTGCACACACACAGGAACTCTACTTGGGGATTTGAAGTGATTTGTTTTCACTCCACTTCTTGAGCACAGACAGACACACAAACAGCCACCCCGACTGAAAACACAGACACTTTAACCGACACACACGTACACAGACGCGCACCAAAGATAGACACACACCCACTCGGCGAGACAGACAAACAGACGAAGAGAAAGGAGATAACTTGAACTTAAAAGAGAGACACAAACAGAGAGAGACAGAAGGGGGAGGGAGAAGAAAGGCAAGACAGACAAAGAGGTGTGTGTGCTGTTAAACCAGGGAGACGGAGGGTTATATTTTTGTGACGGCTGCGAAGTCGCAGAGGAGATACAAACACCAAACATAGCAGATAAGAACGTAGGTTGACTGGTTATCTGCGGTGAGAGGAAGTCTGAGACAAAGAAAGAGAGTTAGGATGCTCGTGTGTTTGCTCTGTCAGACATCTGAAGGTGCCTTCAGGTTACGTCCAGACACTTTGTCCTTTTATGCCGGCCTGCTTTTTCTGCGCCTTCAAAGGTTCATGATACCACACTCGCAGGCTTAATGAGCGTCTCTGGAGTCGGGTTGCCGCTGATGAAATTGTGTGATTTGGATGTGATGTGTTTTCTTTCTCTGGATGTTTCCAACAGGTATTCCCTCATCTCGGCCTCGTTGCTGACTCCCTTGAAGTGGTCTCGTTTGTAATGCCAGTCAGTGGGTTTCAGGGGCTGTTTCAAGCTTCCCATCAATCAAGCTCATTTCAGAAAAACACATACTTTCACAGTCATGGCTACATCCTGAACAAGCATCTCTTGTCTTGATTAGTCTTTTGTATGTTAATAGAGTAGCTTCACGCCTGGAGGCATTGTAGAGTTCCACCTCACCTCATATGATTTTGGACTACTGGAAAACTCAGACACACACTCAGTGGAGCTGTTGCTATGTCCCTAGCTTAACTTTTAGAGGGGTTTCAGCTAAACTGCAAGTTGACGGTAAAATAAAATGCACTGCGTGCTAAGCCGGACCTGATTGCTCTTTCAAGTGCAGCTTAACTGCAGCTATAAATTCGATGTGTGATCTCGTCTGATAAGGGCCGACCCACATAGATGATTCATAGGAATGCACCAGAATAGCGCGACATGTTCACTCAGAAAATGCTAATGAGTAAAATCAGTTTCAGCTGTCTGGTTTTCCAGTTCAGCAGACTACAATCTGCCAAGTCCAATCTGCAGGTATTGGACTTGTGTTGCTGCATTAATTGATGCAGTTACTTTGAATTTACCCTTTTTCTTTCTGGCATCAAAAATGAATCGAGGCAGATGTGACACATTGTAAATTAAAAGTAAACACACACTATTACATCAGTTTGCCAGCATGATAGTGCTGCCTTGATACGATTATACAAGGTGAAAGATTTTAACTTTTATTAATAATATTCAGCAACTTGAGTTTAGACTGACACGTATGACCTTAAAGCTACAGTAGTGTATTTTATAAGCTTTTTTTTTTTAGATTTATTGACATTCTCGTTACATCCCGACAGCAATCAATACATCAAATGCTCTGACAAAAAAAAAGAAGAAAAAATCAGAGATCTATGGCAGTTGCAGCCTTGAAATAAGCTCATTCAGTCTTTACATTCAGCTTGAATGATATAATTGGCTGGCATACCTGCCTACCAGCACACGCGCTGCCCATGCACTCACTGTGCGTGACCCCAGTCTTTCACAAGACTGGGCAGATATATTGCTAAAGCTATTAAGATTTAGACTGAAAGGTACATTCGTGACGGCTATTTGGCCGGTGTTTATATGAATGCAGTGTTTAACAGTTGTTTATTTATGTATTCTGTGCTGCTCTCATCACTCCTCCTCCCCCCAGCGCTCTCTCTTGGACTCGTCCTCCAGCAGTCGTCAGGCAGCGTGCGCCCATGTGTTTTGTGTTTTGAGTGCCTTTAGAGGGAGGCATGAAGGATGGAGATGGGATTTTTTGGTTGTGTGTTTCCCAGTTTACTCTCACTGGTTTCTCCAACATTACCAACTCCATCTTGAAAGCAGCAGGTTGCAGTTAAACCCCAACAGTAATAACAGGTTTTGACTAAACCACCAACCTTGTGTCCTAAAAATTCTGTATATGTAAAACTAATTTGCATTTCTTCATTGTTAATCTTTCCTATAGTAATGTTGAGGCCCACACAGCCCTCAGTTGTTAGTCCAATGTTAGTGATCATGATATTGATTTAATAGAGAAAAAGTCTGCAGTGATTTTAAGCCTGTTTACTAAGAGGCCGTGTGATTTTGCACTAGACAATATCGGATTATACCCACCTTAAACCTTCACCCACATCTAAGCTAATGATAGAGCATCAGCCCCGGGATGATCACGCAGACTCCAGACAGAAAAGCACCAGATGGGTCACATTCAAAATCAGGACCTTCTTGCTGTGAGGCAACAGTGTGCCATCTTCTGAGCCGCCATGAATAATATGATTTGATCATTCATATTATAATATAAGCTGAGGCAGAGAGACGGCGTCAGGATTTTAGGATAAAAAGCCTTATATGTAGGTGCTTAAAGACACCCACTGTTGAGATACTGTCACCCTGCTGCTGGCTTTGTTTACATTGTGGCTGATTGGATTGTCTTTCAATCGATTGTCTCATCTGACACGAGGAACAACAGGAATGTCTTCTGAGAGTGGTCTACATTGATTTTGAGGCTTTGTAACCTCTGACTTTTTCAAGTTTGTAACTGCTGGAGTAAAACCGATGTCTATCTCAAGCTTTGATCAATTGCAAACATGTCAAATGGCTTTGTTAAATATTTCAAGAACACTCATTTAAGAGTGACACCTTGTAATCCTGAATTTTCTAATTAAGCAGAGCCATAAATACACAGTTGATGCTCCTGTTTTTCTCTCTGTCCATCTGTCGACTGGACTTTCCAGTTTTAAACTTGACCAAAGTCACTTCAATAACACAAACACACACACACATACACACACCGACTCCCCAGTTACATCTTATGCCTCCTGCAATACACTGATAAGGCCCTCTCTGTCTCTCTCTCCCTGTCTCTCTCATTTTCTTTGTCTCTCTTGCTTTTTCTCCGTCTCTTTTCCATTTTGTCCTGCTTTATTCCATCCATCTCTCTTGTTCTCTGTCTCTCCCTCTGTATCTCTATCTTTGCGTCTCCCCATATCTGCCCATCTCTCCCTCTCTCCCATCCTCCCATCTTCCTCTCTTTCCATTTTTTCATCCCCACTGTACCGTTTGTCCCCATCTCTCGATCTTTCATCTTCTTTTTTCCCATCGTGATCGTTCAATCTCAGATCACTCCGAATCCCTGCCGCTCTCTGTCCACTTTGAGAAGACATTAAACACACCGTCTATTATATTCTTATATATTTCCTGTTTTCTCAAACAACTTTTTAGACTTGTAATGTTTATTTTGGAATTAATTTCAGCTCAGGGCAAGTCAGTTTTACGTCCAGTTTTTAAGTAAGATATTATTGTATGAGTAGAAAATATGTCCTGTTGCTTTACAGAAATGTGCTGAGCACTATAGATTTGTCAGAATGTCCTCAAGCAACATATTTTAATGGTCTGTTACACCACAAAGAGGAAAGTACATCAGCTTCAAGTGCTGATATTTACATTTCAAAAAGATTGTACAGTATTTACAAAGGAGATGAATCCTCTGAGGATATAAAGTTAACCCTGTTCCCATGTCCTTTCAGTGTATTACAACAAAACTTGACAAGCACAAACCATCATGTCAAGATCAGGCTCACACATCATCACATTTACAATGCTGGAGTTTATTAAGTATTGATATTGATCCTCACAGTAATACATGGTCAGCCATTGCACTATATACTGTTAAACACTCAGCATGCATCAGCAAAACCTAAATATATATGACTTTGAAAACAGCTTCTCAGTCAGTACGCTAACACTGGTAACGCTCATGTTAATGCAGCAATACCCACAATTGTTTACTTAGCTCAGATTGCAGGTATTGTGTTGTTTCACCTGCTGCACTTCCATAATACTTGTGATCATAGTAAATAACACCATCCTGGGATCAATTGGTAGAACGTTATTCAGTGTGATTTCTCTGGGCCTGAACTCAGCCTCCATAGAAGACAAGTTTTTACATTTTCTTGCACTTCTCTTCCATCTCCCAGGTGCAGAATGCATCATTTGCTGAACCTCTTGCTGCAAAGGTGACTCAAATTATGTTGACTGCTGCGATTATTTTTGTCTGTGGGGGAAAATTGCTGGAACAAATCAAGCCTGCAGCGGGACAATCAGCAGCTTCTGAGTGTGATCACCACCGCACTTCAGACAGTGCGGCGTCTTCCTGCGAAAAGGAGGCACCTTCTTTGCTCGAAGCTCAATCTTGACTGTCTTCTCCAGACAAATGTGCTCATGTTGGAGATGTTGACGAAACAACCAGTGATGATTGAATGTCAATATTTTGCTGTTCGCGTGTCGATGGAAAGTTGCAGAACAGACTGATCCAGGCCCTGTGTCTGAGACGTGGGTGCCTTTAGGGATGTCAGTCAGCAGTGCTTTTGGGCATCCTTTCTGTTTTTCAGTAATATGCATGTCAAGATACAAGCTTGGAATGTGAGAAGAGACTGCTTTGATAGAATGGTACCCTGTAAACTCAAGTGCATTTTGTTGTATGAGATAATATCAAATGTGGTTAAATGAGTGCAAAATGGCCTGTACGTTAGCTGCTAATCGAGCTCTTTAAGGCTTCAGTATAACTGGACTTGAATCAGTGGTGAGATAGAAAAGAACACAAAACTTATGCAAGAGGTAAATTTCAAGGATAAGGATACCGCTTAGTGCAACATGAAAGAGCATGAGATCTTCTCATTGGCTTCTTTTAAAGTGGAGTTACACTGATACTGGTATCGCATCATGATCTCACAGTAAATAAAAGCAGAGCATTAGTGGATTTTCACAGCAATGAGATCAGATAGTCGCATAAGAGAATGGGAAACAAAAGGAGCCAAGTAAATTTTCTGCCTTTTTTTTTTTTTTCTGCAAGTACAATCCAATGTCGCTCTAATGGAGAAAATTGAGCAATATCAAATTTTCTTATTTGCAGTAATTGCAGGCTCATCTAAACCTTGACAAAAAAAGAAAAAGTGTGCTTTTAGTACAGAATATCAACCCATGCAAAGATTACTGTCTGAAATCGATATAAGTCACAGAGTGCAGTCAGTTTTCACCTCACTGCTTGTATGGTCTGAGTTATTGTGCAGCATGGAAGCAGTGCAGACTGGTTGAGCAGTGGTGATGTACAGCTGGTTATCAGACTCTTGTAGTCTACGTTGGTTACACTGGTCTTTGCTGCGTGAGGCTGCCAGGTTTGCATGTGTGCGGGAACACGAGCACGTCTTTTTTTTGTTCACCTGCCCGCGTTCGCTTTGATGATTCTAGAGACCCCGTTTAAGTTTAACACAGGAAGCTCATTCAGCTGTCACATCTCATTGGCTACTTGCGCGACTCTAAATGGTCCTGCGAGCCAATAAAGTTTACTCAAGGTTACGATGTCACAGCAGCTGTTTCCTGAAGAGACGGAGCAAATTAAATGGGCCAGATGACTCAGCAAAATGTTCTCACACACAGATCGGCATACACCTACGCAGAGACGTGCGCGCACACACGCACGCACATATGCTGATGTGTCGTCACTCCCACGCAAATACAGCGACAGTATGAAGACACTGAACACTCAAATATGGTCGAAGTGTCACTTTGCAACCTACCAGGAACCCTAAATCTGTCTCTCTGGCTTTCTCACACACGCACAGTTGTCTTTACATCATTATTGGGGACATTATATACACTTGCATTCATTTCTTGGCGACGTCCCCTAACCATAGCCATAACCGCTACTTGCTTAAGCCTAAACCTAAACTTAACCTAAACCTAACCTTAACCCAAGTACGGGGACTTCAGTTTTGTCCCCGTAAGGAAGACAAGTCCCCACAATGTGACTTTGTGAACCGATTTATGTCCCCACAATATAAGTAATACAGGTCTGCATGCACACACGCACACACACACACACACACACACACACACACACTTACCCCTCATCTGCACTCAATATGGCTCATAGCACTGAGAACAATGACTATCGCAATGAGTGGCTTGTACAGCTTAACTTGTGCTTTGGTGTGTGTGTGTGTGTGTGTGCATGTGTGTGTGTGAGCGTATTTGATGTCAGCAGGGTTGATTCACACTCACTTACCCCCCGACAACTGGAATCATACCACCCGCCTCTTGACGAGCTCACATCAACACACACACACACGCAAAGCTAATTAGGAGTCTTCATTATTGTTGGATTATGCTGTTCAGCTCCGCAGCTACAGGCTTTTCTTTACGGGTGGAAAGGAGCTAAGGACTCTTAAGTACATTTAGCATACTGCTAGTTTGACTTAAATAATGGATTTGCGCACAAGATTAACTAATGAAGCAGGGAAGTGTTACCCATATGCACCGCAGCAACACACAGGTCTCCAGTCCTCCTCATGGTTTGTATTCTGTGCTGATATATTAGTTTTCTTTGATTGTTTTGTGTTAACCGTACTTACCGAGACATTATTACTGTTACATTTTAAGCATGTTCACCTCCAAATGAAGCCCATTCATCCATTTTCTGTAGTTTAAGCAGGTCCAGGTTGTGGTGGCAGCAGGCTAAGTAAATAGCTACATTGCTTTGCCCATCGGGAGCAATCTGGGTGTAGTGTCCTGCTCAAGGACACCTCAACATGTGGACAGGAGGAGCTGGGAATCAAACCGCCGGCTCTGTGATCTGTGTACGACTACTTTACTTCCCGCCTTTCCCAAGTCATGTCCTCCAGCTCTCCCCGGGGCAGCTTGACACATTGCCAAGCCAGACTCAGTCGATCCCTTCAGTGGATTTTGGGTCTATCCCTGTTATCCTTCTTGTTGGACCCAGAAAACGTTCAGAGGGATACCCAAACCACCTCAACAGAGCAGTACTTCATCTCCAAGCTAACGCTGTGTCCAAGGGTGACCAGCCACTCTGCGAAGGAAACTCATTTCCTGGTCCAAATAAAGCAGCTTATATAATCCATCTGATCAGTTGACTTATTAGATAACAACCTGTCTGGTGGTCTGAACACTCTTTCTTTCATTTTCATGCTCTGTCAGATCAGAAGTGATCTCAGTAATTTCTTGGTGAGTGATGACTCAGCAAAAACTACCAAAGCAAGACCCAAGTTTATACTTGAACTTTCCTTTAAATGCCATTTGGTGACAACCATCCTCCGTGATTATGTGACAAAAGCAAATTAAGCGACAAAGTGTCCTTGTACTTGTAACTGGTTGGCATATTCTGGAGGTGTCATCGCTCAAGGGCACTTGGGCAAACTTTGGAACTGAACCTTTCCATTATGTTGGCAGTTACAACCAATCTGATAAACTCAGCGGATCTTCTCATTGGGTCTCCTTCCTCTCTTAAAAGCACCCCACTCCTCTCCACTCATCCCCTCTTCTTCTTCTTCTCTTATAAAGATCATAAAGTGAAATATTTAGCATTTTGTGGCTCCAGTGTGTGTCTGCGTGTCTCCTTATGTGTATCCATGTGACAGTAGCTCAGAGCAGATGTGTTTGCCTCTGCTCACGGCGGCTTGGCTGTGTATTTGCGTGGGTGTGTTTGTGTGTACTTTCTATGTGTATTTGTATATATATGTATTACTTTTGGTCACGACTCTCCTCTTTTGGCTTGTTGCTGCCTCCTTACATCATCAATCCAGAAGATCTTTAAATCTCTTCAGCTACTTTTAATTAAAAACCGCTTCCACGTTCAGTGTATTGCAGAGGTTAGTCCTGAGCTCTTCTTAGACAACAAGTCCTCCATATAGTGTGGTACATTTCACAGAGAAAGAGGTTGGCCTGAAGGTGGAGAAACAGAAAGGTGCTTAGTTCAATCTGACAGTAACTGAAGGATGTGCTCCAGCTGTGAACTGCAGGATGGTTGGTAGTACACCTCTGACGCTTATTCACCATCTCAAAGTGGCAAAGTGCCCTTGAACAGGGTGTTGACACTTCTTGAAATGGTGCTGCACTGTGGATGACCCTTCTCTCTGACGCAGGGATCTTTAAAATCTCCAAACTCGCCTTCTATGCAAAACAGTGTTCTTTACAGATGGCGCAGGAGTCAAAACCTGATAGCACCTGGGTAGTCCTGACTTTATCTAGCTGCGTGACTAACAGTGCAGGATAAACTCCACATAGCTATTGCAGTCCGGCTCCGATGACAATCAAGCTGTGCAGAATGACAGCCACGCTGTGCAGTGTCCAGCATGACTCTCAAGATGCTAGCAAAGCATTAATGGCAACAGAAGCATGTGCTTTGTTATGCTTATGACTATAATCTTGCCAGCATGATATTTTATGGTGGAGTACGCATGCTGCAGTTTCACAAGCAGCCTGCCAAAAAAGCCACAGTAGATAGCAAGGGAACGAGCAGCTGGCTGCTGAGACAGATTTGATTTGGAGAAGGTGGCGGCTTGAAGAAAAATGTCTTGATGCTGCTCCAATCAGAGAACGGATCAGTCAGATTTTTATGCCAGATTCTGTTTTAATGGGGCTGCTCCAACGCTCTGGTCTGTGCTAATACCGAATGTATGAAGACGGGAATCAGAGTGGAACAAACATTTGCTTTGTTGAGAGGCAACAGCAGACTTATATATTTTACAATATGTGTTTTGCTGGTTTGAAAGGCAAAGCTCAAAAGCGCTGTATGTGATGCTGAAGTGCAAAGAGTTGGGCTGTGTCTCGCATGATGTACTGGCTGCTGATTCAACCTTAAAGAACTTATAAGACACAGCATGAGGGATTGCTCTCCACTGCAGTGTGGATTAAATTTTCAAGACATTCACATTTGCTTTAAACTTCTGAAAAAAAAAGCAAAAGAAACCACATATAGAAGTCATTTATAATCATATAAGATATTGAGTGTCAGAGAATATGGAATCCCAAGACGAGCTTACTCTGCAGCTCTGATGGGGGAAAGAAATATATTCCTGCAAGTGTGTATGTGTGTGTCAGTGTTAGGCCCTCAGGTGTCAGATACCCTAGTTTAAGGTGTGATGCACGCACACACAGTTAGATAGCATCACTCCTGAGGGGCAAAGTTGTGCTGACCAGATGAGTCGGTTTCCTTTCATCTCAGGCGTGTTTGGCTGGTTTTGGTTGTGGTTTTGGCTGTGTAAGTGTGATTTTATGTTCTACTTTGTGTGCGTGTGTGGTAATGTGTTTCAGGGGTCCTACTGGGTCATGAGCCTATGATGACTCAGCACTTTCAGAACTTTTCTGCTGTGGAAAATGAGCAAGTGCTCGAAAGCTGCTGCTAAGTTTCTCTATATTCAGACAAAATGACTTTCTTCATTTCAGAAACAGGACGACTCAGTAAGTGAAAGACAGCTGAATCAGTTTTTCAATAAGCCCTGCTTCACATTTCTCTCTGTTCTAAACTATTTAAAACAGTTTTCATCATATCCAAGACATGTTTGCTAATGAATTAAAACTGAGCCCCACAGTCATTTACCCATTTCAGTGAAATCAAATTCTTTCTGCAAGAAACGCAGCGATCAAATACGCTTTTATTATTGTGTGAGTAATCTCATCTCCCCTTTTCATGCTTTTTTTATTGTCTATTTGTATGAGTCATTTCATTGTAATCTTTTCCTGCAGTGAAAAATAATACAGTAATTACTTTTTATTACTCCTTTGTTGTTTTGAGTTGACTTTATCTACATAAAAACGGTTCAAATCTTCTGTTTCTGGCCTGTCGTATTTTTGCACAGTATTTGTGTGTATGCCCTGGTGCTGGTGTGTGTGTGTTTCCCTTTCAGAGTCTCAGAAAACTGCGGCTGAGATGAAAGTAGTAAAGAGATGGAAGAGAAATATTCATTTAGTTCTGTCTCCCACAATCCCTCTGTCTGTTTCAGGCCCATTGCCAGCTCTCTCTTTCTCTCTGTCTGCCTGTTTCTCTCTGTTCCCCTCTCTTTGTGTCTTCAAGGTAAAAAGCTGCTCCCTCTCTCATTATTTGTGCGACTCTTTGTGTGTGTATGTGTGTGTGTGTGTGAGCGTCAGAGAGAGTTTAGGTGTATGTGGTTGTGTGTGTGTGTGTGTGTGTGTGTGTGTGTGTGTGCGTGTGCGTGTGTGTGTGAGACAGAGAAGGAAAGATAGTTTGAGCCGGTGAGTCAATATTGCTGACCTCATGCAGTTACGCACTTTCTCATTTTTTGCTCAACCAATTTACCGTGATACATGCACGTTCACACACACACACACACACACACACACACACACACACACACACACACATACAGTATATACTGTACAAAGTACTCACAAAAACGTCTGTGGCTTCGAGCAAGAAAAAAGATCCATACAGTAAACACAAATCTCAATTAATGTTTAGTGGTAACTGGTCTTAATTTTTGCATAAACTTTATTTAATTAATTGATTGTTTGTGGTTGAAATATGCATCAAAATGGAAGGCAAGAGTGGCTTTGCATGGATTTCACATTGGAAACCGCTCTTAACCTTCATTTGCAGCATTATTGCATTTTGACAGAAGTGCCTCTGAAGCGTTTTTAAATGTGAGAGAGGAATGAGAAGCAAGAGGTTAATGCGATTCATGAATAGAATATATAACAACGTGGAGTAAAGTTTGGCATGACGGATACAATACAAGGAGGAAATGAGCCGAGAATTCTCGTGAAACGAGAGAAACGAGAGAAAGGCGGTGATAAGAGAGCAGGATGCTCTTCCCGGAGAGGAAGAATGAAAGAAAGGCAGACAGAGAGCAGAGCACAGTGTGGTACACTCAAGAGAGAGATGTGGGGAAAGGAGAGGGAGAACGGGAGACCATGCTCATGAGACAGTGGAAGAAAATGAGAAAGCGAGACGAAATGCTTTGATTTACACATTTAAACATTCATAGCAATCTACAGGGAAGCAAAAAAAACACACCACAGTGCTGTTAACATGTTCTGAGTGCGAAGAGAGAAAGCAGAGCTTGCAACATGCCTCCTGCTAGAAGCCTCCAGCGGCTCGACGCAGCTTCCACACAGGAAATCAACCCAATAGCTACAGGCTAAAGGATTTGATAATAACAGCGCCGTGTTCATCAAAAGCTTCAATTCACAGAATCTTGACTGGAATTTAGGTGGAAGCGCTCTACGCGTTTTCATGTCTAGCGTCTGAGGAAAGCAGGGCAGAGAGGATGAATGGATTGTGTGTGTGTGAAGTGGGGGAGACTTGGGGGAAAAGAAAAATGTATATATTGAGAAGCGAGAAAACATGCTTAGCAGAGGATGCTCCTGGGGCCTCACACATGCACACACACACACTTACATGTATGTTTTCACACACACACCTCGCACACGTCGCTGATCTTTCAAAGCGAAGTGAAGTCAGAAGCGGTCGTTTTATCCAGGTCTGCGTTTTGAGTTGTTTTTAGCTGCATGGATTCTTTTGTTACACAGGGTGCTTTATTTTTCGCCTCCTAGTATTTTGCAGTTCACTGACACTCCTTCATACTGCATTCAAGCATCGATTGTTAATTTTTGACACTCTGCACCGTCACGCCCTCGACAGTCTTGCTCATAACTTTGATCCCGCTTGTGTCAGTACAGCAGCATGCAGAGCTTATTTGAGTGTGCAAGGGGAGATTTTTCCTCCAGTTTTTTGTTTGCTTTCTCATTATCATTATCCACTTTTTGACCAAGACCACCTGACCTTGTCTTCCTAACTAAAACTGATCATTTTCTTACAATTCCAGGAATCTACCCTCTTTTTTCGAGCAGCTTTTACTGCACTGATGTGCTCTTTCCCCCTGCCTTCCCCATGCTGGGAAGTTGTTTCCTGCTCGGCTCACACCATCAGTGATTCTTAACTTGTCCTACCTCCTATTGTCTTTACCTCTGTCTCTCTCTGCATGACCTCAATTCACAAGCAAGCTCACATCTATTGCTCTCTCCACATCTCCCTGCGTCTCTAGCCAGGTGTAGCTGTGTTGAGCTTCAGGCTAATGTGTGTGAGCAGCACAACGTGTGTGTGTGTGTGTTTGTGCGGCTTTATGAAGCATGTTTATAGTATGTGTGTGCGGGTTAGACCTTCTGTTTTTCTCTCCTCTCTCTGTCCTCAATTCCCCATTCAGCCCTCACCCCTCCCTCCTCTCTTTTTTCCACTTTCTTTCCACTTACTCTCTCCTTTTTGTCTCTTTTCACGGCATGCATGTGTTTCTCTCACCAGGTGTATTTTGTTTTAAGCTTCAGGCTAATGTATGTGTGCGAGTGAGAGGGAGAGAGAACAAAAAAAAAAAAAAACATGCCCTAGTTCTTGCACTAAAACTAGAGGGGCAAATAAAATAAACTGCAATCAAGGCAATAGCATTAAAATCCTGATGCAGAAAAACTGTAAAAATGTCTATGTATGGTTGCGATCACCCCTCCCTTCCAGCTGTCATCACTGCTCCTACAGAGTCACTCACTGGCGGCCGACGCCCTAGTGGTGCAAAAGTAATTGTAATTCCATTAATCAAGTGATCTGCTTCCTGGTTTTATTTGCTCTACTCTGGGAGGTTCTTGTGTGCAATTTCCCACCATGTCGTAAGAAATTCCCTCCAGCAGACACTTCAAATGCAGCACAGGCTTGTGAGATGGGAACGTAATGGGATATGTTGATGGAAAAGCTAAATTAGTGGAGTCTCCGGGGGGAGCCAGTGGAATGCCGTGCTGATGGCTGTTATCATAATGCATTTATTCAATATGATATCTATAGGAGAAATTCCACATAGGTTGCCTTAGACTCGCGGGACGAAAAAGCAGCCAATCAGTCTGAGTGTTAATTAAATATATGGGTCATTGTCCAATCATCAGGGGTGTGATTTGGCCTCAGCAGTTGATTATGGATCCAGTGATTGTAGTTGTCTTGTAATTAGCCTTCAGAGATAGTTACTGAGAGTCACTGAGCATATGGCTGACACTTAGTTAGGAGAATAAGCAAGAACTGATAGTAAAAGCCAACAGTAACATTAGTAAAAGAGATGAGTATTTACGAGGCAGGGAGAGAGGAGCAAACGATGGTGAGCACAGAGCTGTAATCCTGAAGACCTAAAGTGGCTGAGCATCTGAATATTGCACCCATGTGTGACTGTTCCACATGTCTTAACAAAGCTGCAGACATTAAAGCAGGAGTGAAACACTTACTTGCTCGCTTGCCCAGAGAGCAAGAAGCTACATCCAGGAGAGAGTTAGCTTAGCTTAGCACAATGACTGGAAACAAACAGTAAAGAGTGAGTATTAGAGGTGCTGGCAGGTGGATTTTGTTACATTTGGGTGTGTCGTTTCCAGTCTTTGTCTAAGCTAAGCTAACTGGCTGTTGGTTTAGCTACATATTGATCATGACAGTGATATTGATCTTCTCAACTCTGAATAAGGGTATTCTCAAGTGACTGTATGTCAAGGTGGACAGCATGACAGCTCCTTCAACGTAAGGCCAGAACATCTTGATGGCCCCCTGGTGTCTGGCTGCAGTATAGCTCTTAAATCCCAACCTCTCCATGGTAGTGGATGGGATGTGGGCCAAACTACAGAATCAATGTACATGCCAAATAATAGATGGTTGTCGATTTTCTAGTTCATCCTAGAGATGTGAGGTCAGGGCGTTGTTTAGGCAAGTCAAGTTCTTCTGCAGAAAACTGGAAAATTACGATGACCTCGAGGGTCGAAACGCAGCGGCCTGCAGGGGGAAATTCTGTTGTGTCTTGACCCTCAGGGCCACCATAGGAATTTTTTTTCTTTTAACACCACACTTTGTGGAAGGGAGCATCATCATCACTTCTGAATTTTGAGGGAAGCCTTCCTCAAACTTTTCCCTCAAAGATGGCAGCAACTAAAATACGACTGTGCTGTAGCATTATGACAGCAAATCATCCAAAACAGCCGGATGAGAGGTACACTTAGAGGCCATAGCACAACAAAATGCTGTATTTGATTATTAGGGTTATATATTAGACAGTTTTAGACAAACACATAACATACACAAACATTTTTTTCCAGGATCACTCAAATTATTGTGACTACGATCTTGACTCAACTCCAGACTGCACTGTAGAAGTAGTTGTTCTCGTGTCAGATGAACTTGTATTTCACTGTGCAGCTCTGTGTTGTACAATGATAAATAATCCAAACATTGTTTCTAAATGAAACAAATCTTTGGCCTTTCTCCACTTGAGTTTACTTATTGGCAGACATAAACACCAGTGCCAATAAATCTGCAAAACCTAATATCGATCTGGCTCTAATATGGACAGATCCACGTATTTTTGTCCATTTATTCCTGTGTTTGGATTCCCTTCACCTTTTCTCTTCTGTCACGCTCTGCCTCTCCGCATGAATTCATTATTGAGGCTTTTTTTGACACGGCACAGAAGAAGTTATTTTACTGTGCTGTAGACAAAACACCACTGCTTCCAGCAAATTTCCACTTTCATGACAAGAAGGTAAATATTTTGAAATAAACTTTAATGACTCTGATTTCAACACGAAATCACTCAGGAAAAAGTTGTCTTTGCATTGTGGTTTGAAATTACGTTCCGCTGAGATTTATTGGTTTTCCCAAGGAAAGGGGCTAATGCACATTCACCAGTGTGCTGACAGGGGGACCTTGTGAATGATGTAACTCAGAGAAATCGGCAATCTGGGAACGCTGCTGTCTCTTCCCACCTCCTCTTCTCTATCTTATCAACTTCTCGTTTCTCCCTCCCCTCTGTGCCTCTCAGTGCTCTCAGTCCCTTCTCTCTCCTCCCATCATCTCACCCCTTCTCTTACCCCATAGCTCATCTGTTTGTCCCTAAATACTCTCGTTTTGAAACCACGCCTGCTCGTTTTCCTTTCTGCCCTTCTCCACCTTCATCTTCTTTTGTTCCTGCATCGCTGTTGCTCAGCTTTTCAATTTCTCTCAGCATCTCCTTACTGTCTCCCCCCTTCCTCCCTCTTTTCCTGGCGTCTCTCTCCCTCTCTTTGAAATGTGTGAGAGAGAGAGAGAGTGAAAGGAAGATGAGATTGAAAAGAGGATGAAAACCTGAAAAGAATGGATAGAAGTGGGAGGGGACAGTGAAGAAGAGGAGGAGGGGAAAGCGAGGAGACGATCAAAGAAAAGGAGACTCCAGAGAGTTCCTGAATTAAATAGGAGATTAAATCGAATTAATATTGAATTGAGAGATAGAAGGAGAGAGAGAGAGGAGGAAGGGCAGGTGGATGATAAGAGAAATGTTCCATGTAACATATTTAAAGTGACTGGTTAATAAAAAAAACATGCTCTCATTCCAGGAAGACATTGTACAATACACTGTTTAGCTTCATGTACCAACAGTAATGATTTTTAAATTAGAATATGCAGCCTAATGAAATCTTAATCACCTGAAAGCCACTTCAACCTCCTTCCGTAAGCGCTATATCAGTTTTCAAAAAACCTGCAGATGATGCAGGCAATAAAAGTACCTCCAAAAAGCATGTCGACCGCAGCAATTGCCAAAATTCACTGGCAACTTTCACGTGTCTCCCAGCCAAGCTTGCATGCTGAGGTAGCTGGAGTCGACAAACTGAGCCAGAATTTGCCAGACTTTATTTGGTGACTTGTGTTAAACTAGACTCTTCTTTCCAGAAACACAACAGCTCATCATGAAAAGTGAGACAGACACACTTTAAGGGAATTAATCAGAAAATTTGCAATTTACCACTCCGGCTAATCACGACTGAGGAAGCCACAGCCTCCACAAAAAGGTGCCTAAAGTTTATAACCTTTAAAGCTGCAAAAATCAATATTTTTGTATGAACAATGGACCATCAGCATAAATATATTGGTACTGGTAAGCTCTCATGTCAGGAGGAACCTGGACCAACTTTTAGGCTGACCTCAGGCATACCATGTTTCTGTTTAGGCCTGATAGGCACATGACTTATTGCATTTGGCTGGAACCTCATGTTTAAACAGCTCAGCCTGTAAGCAGCCAATCACAAGATGTCGCAGCAGCCAGCAGTAACCTTGCCATGTATGGGCATCTGAAGAAGCCGTGTCCCCAGCAGGGGCTGTCGACTAGAGGTTGAACAAGAAGCCTCCTGACAGACAGCGACTTCTACTGCCAGACCGGCTGGAACAAAGTGAACTCTCTCACCTCCTTTTTTTAACTACCTCTGTGGTGCAAGAAACTTCCCCAAGCCAGCTCCTCACCAGCCAACAGAAGAAGACAATCTTTTGTACTTCGTATTTCCCAGGGGTGGACATGTGTAACGCTCACTGAAAACATTTCCGTACCCTTCAAAGGTTCTTACAGGACGAATTCCCGCAACGTCTTAGTACTCAATCTCAAAGCGATTTGGAATTTTTAAGCCCCTCACAATCAATCACGGAGTAAAGCCCTGATTGACGGCAGACAAACCCTTGAGATGTCAACCTGCCTGGAATAATGGTCTTTCTTGCTTGCCTTTACCTTCCTTCATGTCTCTCCCTTTCCCCTGCCTCACTCCTTCCTCTTTTTCCCAGCTGACAGTCAGCCATGTAACCCCCACCTGCTTTTTCTCCATATGCCTCCATTTTAGTCTCTTGTTCTATTTAGATCTTCTCTCAGTGCGTACCCCTTTCCTTAATCCCCGCTGCCCTCTCCTCTGTTCACTGGTTTCCATCTCTCTCTGCCCCATCTTTCTTGATGACTTTAGGGAGCAGTGGTCGCTTTGGCCATCAGATAACAATGTCCTTGATCAATATATTCTGTGCGTGCATGTGTGCGCGCGCGAGTAAGTGTCTGCATGTTTCTGTGCAAGTCTGTCGTCAGTGTGTGTGTGTGTGTGTGTGTGTGTGAATGAGTGTGTATACCCTTTTAAGGCGTATCTCTTTGGGATCAGCATGTGGCTGAGCATTGAGCTTTTAATACCCTCACTAAAGCTATAGGGGCCAACGTTCCTCTCCTTCCAACCTCCCTCCCTCCCTAATTAAGCTTTTAATACAACTTAAAAACCGTCGAAGACAACATTACTATTCATGGAGAGAAGGAGAGGAAATGGGTGAAAGAAAAAGGAGGAGCAGGGTTGGATAGCATAGAGAAACAGCAAGAGGTGAGAGATAGCGAAAGAAAGAATGGCTGAAAGAGGAAGGGATTACAGGGAGAAGAGATGCAGAGTATGTGAAAGACAGTTGGCAGTCACACCGGTTTAAAACAACGCACCGTATTTTCCATAATGCTGACAGTTTTAAAATGCTAAATTAGCTGAGAAAATGTCACAAGGTCTCAAGGGATTGTCTGAGTGCAGACAAGAGATGGAAAGTTTGACTACATTTCGCTGAGGCTGAGTAACCGACTAACCGACTAGACTGGGAAATGTCACCAGATCCCTTGGGATAATCTTGAAACGTAATACAGAAAGCACGCCTCAACTAATCTTGACGATAAGTAGCAAATGTAATTTGACAGATGAACTACAGGTATTCTCACTATGTTCCTGAAGAGTTGGAGTTCTGTATTGAAAAGGACTTGATGCACAAGCACTATGAGAGTGAGGACAAGTAAAAACAGTTTATCTTCTCAGTGCAGTCGCCTCTTTTAAGGTCAGTCAGTCACTTTGGCATGCTGCAATCACATAGTAGGGTTTACATTTTACCTTTACTGCATGTCATTAATTGATGGGTCATCTGGTGGCTAAATAGTGGTGGAGTGTGGAGCCATTAGCCGATAAAATGACAATCCAAGGTGGACTCAGTGTGGTTTACATGCAATAAAGCAAAGAAATGCATTTAAACTGAGGAGGAAAATAAAATCCATTTTTAAAACAGCAATACATTTTCATTAAAGGAAACTGATGATTTAAAGGCACAGGAACACCAGAAATACCACCAGCAAGTTGGTTCCATTTAGTAATTAAATGCAGCTTTCCTCTGATTTTAAAGATCTAAGTGACCTACGAAGGACCAGGCGGTGGAGAAATTTATAGCGCAAATCTATCCAATAACTAACTGGAAGCCAGTGTAAAAAAAGCAATTAATATGCTCACTTCACTTGGCTCTTGCAACAGCAGCGTTGTGAAATGTGAGATCAGACAAGTTTTAGATGGACTCACTGGTTTTAATGATGAACACTGCTAACAATGCTAACAAGTTTTTGGTTGGTCGACTGCCTGTTTGTGTCAAACTGGAGGCTGAATGTCAAGTTGCGTGTCAAATCAACTAATGGTTTAAGCACCCCCCGGCATTTGACATTTCTCTTCTTGTCTTGCATGGATTAGATTAGATTAGTTTGAAAGTTAAATTTAAAGTAGTGCAGAGAAGAGCCACAGAACAAGATGAACTGTAATACAAGCACACACAGAAAGGTCAGAGACTTATTTCCACAGTGAGACTCTCAACTATGAGATGAGGTACAACACAGCGTGTAAGACGGGGAAAAGGAACCGAGCAACACTTTCTTTTTCTTTACGCTCATGTCAAGTGTGTTATCAGAATGTGTGTCTATACAGGTATGTGCATGTGCGTGTGCCGGCAGTCTTCAAAGTGTTTCTTTTAGGTTATTTTAGCGTCAACAGGGTTCAACTTTCATCACAGCTGGATGCCGTTTGATCAACTTACTCGTCCGTCTGTCTGCGTAACATCAAAGAATGGAAGTGATCTTTGTTGTGTGTGTTCGTGTTCTTGTTGTTTGCTACCCAACGCTAACCGACGGTCCACAGACAAACTGATGCTGCAGTTGACAACAGCAAAGATAAATGTAGAAATATAAATATATAAATATATATAGAAATGTGGTCGGAGTCTTTTCAGTTTTCGCCGTGTTAGCAGTGAACAACAATGCTAACAAATGAGGCACAATCAAATGTGAAAGGACTTGTTGACCTTGTTCCAGAGCTATAATAGAAGTTCTGAATAAACTCTAACAAAAAACCCAAGTAGGCTAATTACCTGGTGCTGTAATACGAGGCATGCAGGAGAAAACAAACAATAAAACCAGTCCTGTTTTTTCTGAAGTCCAGGACATTCTTCTGCTCATGCAGCTGAACGACCTTTCCTACCTCTCTGCATTACACCTCATTCCAACATCCTATTTACATATGACATTAAGGAGGCAACTTGCTTCATAATAGTACTTTTATGAGACTTTTAGAGAGGTCCTTAAATGAAAGTATTTCACTGAATCTTTAATCCACAGTGTATTCAGGACTGGAGTGAAATTATTGGGGTGGGGGAGAGGACTGAATGTTGTATTTCATTTCCTTTCAAAGCTAGGCCCTCCCCACTGTTTTCAATATTTTAAATGGAACCTCCCTAAGGCCTCCTTAAGATCCCCCCAATACAGTATATTTATGGCAAACAATAAATCTCACCAGAGAGGAATGAAGAAAGGTTAAAAGACCCTCCCTGCTTTCCCCAAAAAAGTCAGACTACCCCCCACTCAGCAAAATGTAAAAGTAACCCTCCCCCCTTTCTGACCTGCCCTCCTCTACCAATAATTTTCACTTCACTATGCACAAGAACTTCAGCAGCATATTCAGCAGCAATCAAAGCCCAACTCAGTGCACAAGTGTGTGTGACCTTTAGCCTGTCTACTACCATTAATTGACTGATAAATTAATTAATCGAGTGTTCCTGAGTGTGATCAGACTGATTTTTATCACCCTTCTTACTGCAACTCCGTGAAGCATCTCTTCATAGCACGTTCATGTTTGGCCTAAACATAAAAGAGATGTAAATATGAATTCATTGATCCATGGTGTTTTCTAATGGAGTGACTGTAGCCACAGGTGAGCATTTGCAGATATTTGCAACGTTTCCAACATGTTGCTGGTACTGTGCGTTGAAATGAGTGTTAAATGTAATGATTCACCTCTGAGTTCACATTGAGAAAGACTGCCACAAAAATGGCTTTAGAGAGGACCTTGTTGTAAGTAAGCCATTTACTAATTCATAAAAGCCACCTCGTACTCGACACTTGAAACCTTTTAACTGGATTGCTGACCTTGAGGTTCAACTTTATCACCACGGCCATTATAATAGCGGCAGTATTTTGAGTCTTCCTAAGAGGCTTTAAGTCATTCAGGGATGTAGACCACCTGACACAAACAAAGCTAAACAGTCAAGGGAGGGGGGGCATTTAATTATTTTGGACTGAAAATCTCCTTGCAGCTAATTTCCCCCCACAACACAACAGATTAATTGGCCATTTATTCAGTAAATGCGTATAATTAATTCTCACACCAGCCACAACAGCAGGTCCACCCGGCGAATATGATCTTTTTACTCAACATTTAAAGATTTTAATTCACACTATGGTCACTTTTTTTTTTTTTTTCTATTTATTTAACCTTTTTCTTGCTTGTGACCCAGGATCTAAAATTACGGCCGAAAAGATCTCTGGGTAACTCTTGAGACACTGACTTTACACTAACCCCTGACATTTATCTGTGAGAGTGACTCACATTAAACACATACACACTTTCTGAAAAATACACACACACTTGGTCTTTTTAAGGGCTAGTGGTCTAATGTGTGCTGTCAGCTCTGCCACATTGTTTTGACTTGTCACAAGGGATAGCGCTGGAGGCGTGTGTGTGTGTGTGTGTGTGTGTGTGAGTGTGTGTGTGTGTGTGTGTGTGCATGCATTTGTTTTCCTTTATGTGCAAATGGCTGCATGTGTACATTGTTTCCTGCGTGTGTGTGTGCGCAGTGTTTGTGTGTGAACTCAAGAAATTCTATATGACAGAATCAGATAACAAAGATGTGTATGTGCATCGTGTGTGTGTCTATATGAACTTTGAACATACACACAACTGTTGGGTGTGTGTAACGCTGCAGAAAGATCGTCTTTTCTCATGCTTGCTCTTTTCAAACTCTGTTGATGTTTTTTTCCACTGAAAACAGATTTGACACGGCCCTCACACACACACACACACACACACACACACACACACACACACACATGCACGCAGATAGACATATACAGTACATACTCCCACACACAAACACACACTTATATGCCTTTGAGGCAGATTATATCAGATTGTTGATCAGTGTTTTCGTCTTTCGGTCTACATGATCTGTAAAAGAAATCACACACACTCACACACTGAAATAATCTACTTCATCTTCGTCTCTCCTCGCACTTTCTCCTCCTTCCAGTAACGTCCTCACATCGGTCATCTCACATCGGCATACTCACAATCAGATAGAGGCATGGAGCTCTTGCTGTGTTCACCTCCTTCCCATTTATAGCCCGATGAAGTGATGTGGAGGGGTGAAAAAGCCCTCAAGCGGGTTGTGTGCATTTGTCCCTGAGTCTGTTTCAACAAGTATGCTGGAGTTAAAGAAAAGAGAAGCTTCAGACCGAACGACACGTCGTACAGATGTTGCACACTTAACCGTAAGTAATCTTGCGGTCACAGGCCCTCAAGGTCGCTGCCACTCTTCAACATGGGTCACTTGACTTTGAATGTCAACATTAATGAGACTTTATATCTGTCACAAGTTATTTCACATCCTTAGATCAAATAAAATTGGCACTTAAAAGGCAAAGCACCAGCTCCGACCAATCACCAAAAGCAGCAACATGCAATCCTCATCAGTGTGGTGATGCAATACATGTAAACCTCACTTCGACATCAGAGGGTGTGTGGGGAGTGGTGAGTGGGTGGAACAGATACTGAGAAAATACTTGTGAATTCCCAATTGAAGGTGGGAAAATGTGAATGTGGGAAGTGTCGCTGAGACATGCTCCCCTTCCCAACGCAGCGACCTTTAATTTGCCTGTAAGCAGAGCGCTTAACCACCAAATGCTCTGGTGAAGGTGTGCCAATTACAAGCAAAGAAAACTGTGGTTGTAACGGGCAGCCCGCAGGTCTGAATATGTTTAGCCATGTTAAAACGAAGCCGGGATTCGCCGTGTAAGGGCGCGCGTGTTGAGCAGAACCCCTCCCGGGATAAGTAAGACGTTAAAAGAAACTGTGAAATTGAGGTCAGAAGAAGAAAGAGATACCTGGGTGCCAAGAAAATGTTGGCAGCTGCGATTTTGATGTTGCCCTCAGAAAACATACTGACTTTTAAAGATACAAGTAGAAGTAGAGTCTTTATCTCGTACTGTCACTCTTTTAGTCTGTCTCTTGCTCTCCCTCTGCTGCTCTCATCATAGCAGCAGCGCCCTTTGCTATCTCTGCAGCTATCTGTAATGGGCACAATGTTCAAAGCAAAGCAGTAGTGTTTGTGTCTGGGTGTTAAGTGTCTCGGCATGCCTGCCTGTGTGTGTATGTGTGTGTGTATCCCTGTAAAATGTCTTTTCCATGGCCTTATATGCTCTCTCTCCCTCTCTGTCTCTCTCGTCTCCTCTCCGTCTCTCTCTCAGCCCTCCAGAGTAGTCGAAATCTTCCTTCCAGTCAATTGAAGCCGTTTTCATGTCTAGCACCGTGCGCCGCTGCAGGCAATGTGCATGTGTATCTGTGTTTGTGAATATGAAAGGCTCTGCATTTTTGTGTGTAGGTTCATGTGTGCGTGCGTGTGTGTAGGCTGCAGGCAAGGCATGACTGCATGATGCCTGCAGAGCATAGAGGAGGGGAAAGAAACCCTGCTGTCTGTTTGTAAATCAGCAACATTGAAGATGATAATGAACTGCGGAAGTTAGCAAAAGTTAAAGCATCCTGTGCAGTTTGATTCAAGAGTCTTATTAAAGCTGCTCATGTGAATCCTAATTTTCCTTATGATAACTTTATTAGTCTGTATCTCAATAAACTACCATCAGCACAAACTCATAATTCTGCCAGATAGTGTGTGTGTGTGTGTGTGTGTGTGCGCCTGTGTGCAACTGTATGGTTGTACTCTTTTATATAATTCCAGTGACATTTGTAATTACAGGAACTCAAGTGAAACAAATTCCACTTATTAAACATGTTTTAAATGTACGGCCGAGTTAGCCTGAATTACACCAACGCCCCCTCCATCTATAATCATGTAAGGGAAAGCTCTAAGTATTCATATGCTCCATAATTTGCTTGACATGTTCCATGGCTGCGTTAGAATGTGATCTAGTGATCGTGCTGCATTTGTAAGGGTAAGGGTTTCATCTGATATCACTGAAGATTTCCAGTAAATCGCTCACAGAATCTGTGTGCGTGGGTCTCAACTGAAATATTTGCCACTGTGAACTTTCATTGAATGTGTTTACATTAACTCAAGTAACCAGGTTATTGTGGGTTTTCTCCATTTAGATTAGGGAAACCTGATTTCCCCTGGTAGATTTCTCCTGGAGAACAATTGCTTTGCCATTAGAAGCAGGTTTCTGATCAGCTTTTTACAAGTGTGCATGTGCATAACAAAGACTTCAGTCAGTGGGAGAGCAAGCGGGTGGATGAAAGGACCAATCATGACATAAAGAGAAGGTTGAGGGTAAGAGAGAGATCTGATACTGACTTGCTCTTTGCAAACGTGGATGAAATGTAACCAGGTTACTCCAGAGAATAAGCCCCGGTAACTTTAAGTGACTATAAGTGATATGTAAAAGTAGACAGACGCAGTTAGTTACCAATGCCCAAGCATTTAGTCGCTTAAGTGTTGGAATAAACCAAAGACAGAGCTAAAACAGAGTGAATATTGGACTTTCATTGGCCAGAAACACGACTCCAAATGAATGATAGTGTAGGACGTATCAACTTAAAGGGTGACGATTCAGTATATCAGTGTTGTTTATAACTTTTTACTGCTTCCTTGTGGGCAAAAAATTAGTTCATGCAGGTTTAAGTGAATGTAAATGCATTGATTGTAGCTGCACTGCATGCTGGATTATCTGTGTTTGACCTGTTATCAGCAGAATAGGAAAAAAACACCAGCAAGCATCTTAACTGGTGTTTAAAATACAAAGATTAACCTAAACGCCAGAAAGTGCTTCATAGTGAATTTCTCCATATAAGCTCCAGATTCATAAAGCCCATATCACTGGGTACGGCTGCGGACGTTATAAAAGTTAAAGTATACTAGACATCTAGACCTTCCTACATATACACACTCAGTTGTCCCAGTTTGGGTTTAATTCCCCTGATTGAGTGAAGGTACACTGACATTATGTGTGAGCTCACCTGCATGCATGCTGCACGTGGGTGTCAGCTTGTCTATTCAACTTGGTGCCTGCACAGTAGAAATCATGTGAATAAACCCAATCATGTATAATCAAGCCCCATCAGTACTGTGCAATCATTTTAACCATAATTGTATTGGCCTCGGGTATTTTATTTCACAAACAGTTTAATTTAGTAGCTTCATTGTGTTACAAAATTAGAGTTACAGCACATTCAGTGTCACGAGGTGATGCAGTGTAGTTCATTAGAAGTAGTTTAAATGTGGAGTTTAAGTATTTCATTATCGAAATGCTGTTTTGGAATCATTTAATTAATATTGACGTTAATGAAAAGTTTAAGTGTTTAATGTTGTTTGAGAGAATTCCATTAGCATCACTTTTGCTTTAGTGACACATGCTGTAGCCTGAATGCTGTTTGAAAGGGTTTCATTAGTATTTGTCTTAATGGGGAGTTTTAGTGTGTCTAAATGCTGCATTTAACTGTTTCGACTGTAGTGGTTTCAGAGGGACTTCAAGTAAACAGCTGGAAATTGCTGCCAGCCAAAGGCTAATCATTTTTGGATATGGTTTGTAAATCTGTCAGTTTGTTTGTTTTCTAGACCCCCTAAAAAAACTTTGTGGGCTAATGTAGAAAAGTTCCAGAGTAGAATTGGAAATAACAGGATCTGTGTTTGGATACAGATTCATTTTCCTTCTGTTATGCTGCATATTTAAAATAATGAATCATATTAGATGAATTAACGCAGTTTAAATGAGAAACACTGAGCTTCACTCCACTTAGCCAAATGGTACGAGTTGGTTTGATTCCATGAAACGCTCTTTCAGAGGCTTTTCCACCTGAGCAAGCAACGTTTCTGCGGCAGGATCCCGCATGCACTCAAAGCAGGTGTTTCCACACAGGTGTGCTTTCTGACTTAATTAAGTTAATTCAGTTAATTGGTTAATTAAACAATCAATTATCCCATCATCCCCTCCCGTATGCCATTACGGTCATCGCACCGCGCTCGGCCTCTGTCCAAATCCTCCACTTGGCTTCAAATGATTTCAGTGAGTGCATCTGTCTCCAGGATGGACGGATGGATGGATGGTTGGATTAAACAGTGAAATGAAGGGGAAAGTGATGGATGTGCATATAGACGGAGCAATGACAAACAGCTGGATAGATAGTTGGATGAATTAATGGATGAATGACACAGAGGGAGGGGTTAATTCTTCATGAACGGCAGTGATGCTGGACCCCTTCGCTGAAGTACTCCCTGTGCTCATCAGCAGGCAGGTTTACGAACCTTTACACTCTTTTGATGCCACAGCTCACATTCTTAATTTTTAGGTTAATTAAAATGCAGCTCGGTGAACATCAACCATACTGCCTCTGAAAATTATACCTTTTTTACCCTCACAACAATAAAAATAGCTCACATACCATTTTTATAGAAAAATAGAGTTGAGTAAAACATTTTTATGATGTGGATGATGATACAATTAGCCATTATTAGCCATTATCACATATAACTTAAGAAGGATTCATGATTTAACTTGTGTTTTCACATATGAAGCAGAATACTTTAGCTGATTTTTAAAATGTAGGCTGGTTTGCTTTTTGTCAGCTGAGTGAGTCGCAGCACTATTTTAAGCAGTGTTCTATTCTAGGAAATCTTTTTTTTTTTGTCTTTTCTCCTATTCCCTCCACCGTTTCCCCAACGCCTTCCTCACACACATATCTCACCTCCTCCTCTCCTCTCCTCCCTCTCTGTATCACCTCTGTGGATATATGTAGTCATGCAGACAGCTAATGTCAAACCACCAATTACACAGTCAGTCGCTTTTTATCCTCTCCCTCTCTTATTCTCAGTTTTACACACCAACAGCTACCCACTGACACATGCTGGGAGACACATGGAGACAAACACACACACTTGGGTTCAGATGTCAGGCACTTTTGTTTATCAGTCATGTCAACAACAAGTATTACAGCATGGTAACTACCAACAGACCAAGACTTCCCTTTTGGTCTCCACGTCAGCATGCACAGCAGCAGCTTCAAAGAGAGGATTATCCCCTCCATGCATGTTAGTCATATGTTGCCAGCTTCAATTTGTAAAAAGACTTCCTCTTTCCGCACTTCTGTCACTATTTATACATTTCTGCGCCCTCACTTTGCCCCCCTCTCTCCCTCTGTCAGATATACCTCAGACCATGTGACAGGTTTTTGCTCAGACCTGTCACACAATGTATGGATAAATTTAAACATGACAAAGCCTCCACATGAGGATGATACTGACCTACGCCCAATATTACTGCATCGCTTGCATACGTTTTTAAATTCAGCTTTTACTCTGCTGCTCTGGTGCTTCCGCTTGTAAAGGTGGTGAAACTGGTGACCTAAACACCTATAAACCAATATCTAAGCTCTCCGGTCTGTCCAAAATCCTAGAATCACAGGTCAGCTCACATTTATGTGGCCTCCTGGGGGATAATGTCCTTCAGCCACAGCAGTCAGTCTTCAGACCTGGTTATAGCACAATAACTGCCACAAATGCTGTTGTGGGTGACATTGTTTATTTGACAAAAAGCAACACTGTGCTGCACTCTTTAAAGAACTGTCCAAGGCTTTTGATACCGGCGATCACAGCATTGTGCTCAATAAGCTGCTATCTCGGTTCAGCTCACAGCTGGTTCCAATCATGTCTCCCGGGTAGGGTTTAAACTGTTGTTGTTGATGGTTTCTAAGCAAGTCCCCAAATGGCTCATAAAGATGTCCCACAAGGATCAATATCCGGCCATCTGCTACATTATTTACTCTCCGTAAGTAATATTTATTTTCCAGCAGGCCCTCTGCAGATTACAGTTTGCTTTCCATGACCTCCAGACTTTCTAAACTCCAGAAAGACAAAGTAGGTGCATTTCACAGGAGTGCAAATCATTCACGCTCCCCGTCGTCTTTGACAAAGCTACTGAGTTTGCAGCACGGTGGTGCATGGCGTCGCCTCACAGCGAGAGCGGCTGAGGCCTTTCTGTGTGGAGTCTGTTGTTCTCCTGCCTTCTCTCCAGGTGCTCTGGCTTCCTCCCACAGTGCAAAGACTTGCAGGTGAGGTTAATTGGTGATTTGAAATAACCCACAGGTGCGAATGTGGGCGTGAATGGTTGTTTGTCACGGTGTGTCAGCACTGTGATAAACTGGCGACCCGCCTCTCGCTCAGTGTCAGCTGGGATCGGCTCCAGGCCCCCACGACCTTCCAAAGGATAAGCTGTTGTAGATAATAGATGGAGGAATTTGGTTAGACAGCAGATTGGCCTTGAAAAGTTGCACAAGATGGCTATTGCATGCAACAGTGTGAGCCATAAGAGAAGGTTGGATGGGCAACACTGTCTTCATTTATAAGGCCTCGTTATTGAAGCTGGCGAGATGTTCTTAGTTGAGTTCAGAGCTAATAGCCATGACTCTAGGTCACAGGAGAGGTTTACTGTAAAAGTTCCTCACACCAACCTTGAACTGGGGACGTTAGGTTTCTGCCGCTGTACACCTGACTGCTGGAACGAAGCATGAAGGTAGAGACGCTCGTTCCTCTGGAAGACTTTAAAGCTCTCCTTGTTTATATTTGCAGCAGTATTTTTCATTAATTTCTTGTTTTTTCTTGATCTTGTGTAGATTTCCTTAGTAAATAAAGCTTAACTTACAAACTAACGAACCAGCTCACTCATTCACTGTCCCTCGCTCGCTCTCACTGTCTCTCTTTCTCCAATACCATTATTGGAACCATCAGCCAGAGTAGTGGCATCTACTGGCCCTGACACTCCCAGACACAGACACGCAAATACACACACACACGCACACACACACACACACACACACACACACACACACACACACACACACACACACACACACACACACACAGTGTCTATCCGGGCATGCTGCCCACTGCATGCTAAGCTAATGAGATTGGCAAAGTGCCACATTACCAATATCAGCGGCAACCTTCCTTCCATTCTCTCTCAAACACACACAGGCGCAGACACACATAAACAGACGCACAGAGATTCACGCTCTGAGACACAGAATCAAACAGACGCCGAAACACCGACAGACACGGGTGATCACACAAGAAGAGAAACTCAAGCACGTGCACATATTTATGCCCACGAAGACATTTCTGCAGCTAAATACAAAACAGATTGATAGAAAGGGGGAGGCCTAATTAGCTGGCAGGAGTTTAAAATGAAAGGAATGGATGCAGAGATGATGGATAGAGTGTTGAGGCGGCGTCCTGAAATGACTTGATATTTTCAAAGAGTCAGGTTCATCAGGAATGGAGCAAAAACATTATTCATACTGATTGCAGTTATATTATACATTATCAAAATGAAGCTTGGTCCTGCAAGCATCACTTCTCCACATTTCACGTTTGTTGTCTCTCACTACAACATCAGTGAGAGTGCAGTTATGGGGAAAACAAGCATCTTGTGTTATCCTGTTATCTATCAGTGGAAATGCATTGCCGTTAAAACATCCTCAAAGCTGTTTTGCTGACATGTGACATAAAATACGACGTGATGAAAATGTGTTTGTTCCACCGTGTGGACTTAAAGGTGTCCTTCCTCCCCTCCATCTTTTCTCCCTTTCATCAATCACTGTCAAGTAATTGTGACTTTATTCCAACTCTGAAACAATAAGAAGTGATCCGTTCACGTCCTTCCACCCAATCCCATTTTTCATCCAGGTTGACACCTCTTCACACAGCCATTAAAAATCCACACAGCCATACTTCCAACTTGAAAACAGTAGTTGTAAATGTCAGAGAAAATTGACCAAGGTTACGGCACGGCGTCGACGTTGGAACTTCTTGTCCACAGAAGACACCAAAAGTGGATAGAAAATCACTTTGAATTTGCTTCATTGTGCTTGAAAGCACTGACATGAATGTTTCATGAAGCGGTGGCCAAAAATCTATTAAACTTTAATTCTGAGCGATGCACTTGTTATGGATACAAAGTGCATTCTGACTGAGAACAAGAACACCAGCGGTTTTGAGAGCAAACACTTAAGACTTGTGTGTGTATTTATTTGTTCTCTTAATCTTGTAAAGAGCAGTTTGAGTTAAGCATGCGAGAAGTGAGGACTTTTCAAATGGGTGAGAGTGTGAGGCGGTGAAAAGCTAAACTTGGACTCCTGACAGACAAATCCACGTTAGTGCTGCAGCCTGATGAGAGCAAAACCAGTTATTGGTTCAGTTTATAGATCAGTGTCCCCCAATGTCTTTGAAAAAGCTACTGAGTTTGCTAACTGTATTTCATTTGCCAAATTGTTAAAGTTTAGAGGTCCTGCCTGCCAACATTTTGTCAACTTTAAATCAAAACCTTATAGAGAAGACTGCAATTCTGTAAATTGAAGTGAAAAGCACGGCGAAATGATGCTGGACTGAAATGTGTTTTAATGTAATAAAATGTTCAAATCAGATGGAAATTTAAAAGGTAGCGTGCATAAGGCAGTTCAAATTAAATTTCTGCCACAGCCAGATTATAAATGGTGTGTTCAGGTACAGCTCTTTTGTCGTTAGAGCTGTGCCTCTTCGTCAGGCTCATTTTTGTTAAGTGTGTGTGTCTGAACAGTTTCGCCGAGGCTTTTTGCCAGTTTCTGTGGTGTCTGTGTCTTTGGCCAGACCAACAATGCTTCCAGCTGGGCCATTTCTTCAAGTCATTCATCATTTACTGAATGAAATAAATGTTTTACAGGGATCCTGTGAAAAAAAAACAACAGTGAGGGAATAGTGTTCAATCTGCGCTAAGAGCTGAGTGAAAGTGTCCCGATTGAAAATTGAACTTTATTTTCAGGTAGAGATGTGCATGCATTTTAAGGAAATGTTCACTTACTATTACTATTATTTGTCATTTGAATATATTACAATAATCACATTACATATGAATGTATACTTGAAATTACAAATCAGGAAACAGGTACAGTGCTCAGCAATCACATTGTAATTGTAATGAATTCCTAATAAATTGTAATAGACTGTGAGGTGTGTTTTCACTCTGCTGGGTGACAACCACGAGAATCAGCGTTCTACCCACATATTGTTCTATTCTGAGAACAAACGCATGGTCAAGTGGAGTGCTGAGGCGGTGAAAAGAGCATAATGCCCGGCTCGTTCACAACATGACAAAGAAATGAAGAAGAAGAGCCCGCGCAATAAAAATTGAATCAAGCAAGCAATTTATCAAGGATAGCTCCAAGTCAGCAAAGCATGGCGTGTGAAGTCAGACTGTACTGGTGACATGTGGGTGTCGGGCTGTAAGAGCAGCAGGAGACAGGGACGTTCAAGTGTTCTGCATGTCCACACTGATACATGCTGTGATGTGACTGGGAGGTGACTGATGATCTGCTCTCCTTCCATCGCTTCAACATGAAATCTTTGTATTCTTTTTCCTCATTCTTTCTTCCTCACATCCTCCCTCTCCCTCTCTCCCCCTCCTCACCCCCCTTGTTTCTGTATTGTCTCACCACGGTCTTTCTCACATGTTGCTCTTCTCTACCCTTACTGTCTCATTTCTTTTTACTACCCTTATTTTCCACCTTTCTACTCTTACTCACCGCATCTCCGACGCTCTCTGTGCATTTCTTTCCCCCTTTCACTCCGGCGGCCCAGCCCTCTGCCTGTTGCTACGGTTACCAGACAGCAAGGGAGGTAGGGAGGACAAAAAGAGCGAGGAAAGGAGAGAGAGAGAGACTTTAAGGGGGATGAGAGATACTCTGTGTGTGAGAGAAAGGGGAAGAGAGAGATGGGAGATATGGAATTGATGTCACAGCGTGGGCTCATTCCCTCTATTTAGATTAAACAATCATGACAGCTAAAGTAACAAACTTTCTAACTGTGAAAAAAAGACACTGAGTCATCAAGTTAAGTTTATAAAAGACACACAAAACCTGAACAAAGTTTGATCTGTGCTCATCTGCTCAGCCCAGATTCCTCCTTCCTCTCTTTGGGTTTTTTTTTTTTGCTCTGTTCTCTTGGGTGCTGTCCAGGGTCCTGAACTGGCTCCTTCTGCATTCTCCATTTACAAATACAGGAGTGCTATTGGACAGAAATCTCCATAATGCTGGGTCATGTCTCTTCTTCCACTGGTCCTCCCACATGTTAACAGCTAAAACTGGTCATTATTGATCAATCTACTGATTATTTTCTTGATTGATTCGTTCATCGTTTAGTCTATGAAGTGTCAAATTTCCCAGCCAGGCAATTGTTCAAAACCCAAAGACATTTTATTTATTTTCATGCATGAAGAGGAGAAGAAGCAAATCCTTGTTTGGCATTTTGCGCTTGTGATACGACAAATAATCAGTTGTTTACATAATTGGGGATTTTCCTTTGATCAATTAATTGAACTAATTGTTTTAGCTGTAGTTTGTATTCTGTGTGTTTTACCCATGACCTTGACCTGGAGTCGCCCAGAGTCACATCCTCACAACACACAGGAAGTTAAAGGACAGCCATAGAGGAGTGTCCTGCCTCTGTTTTTAAAGCAGAGATGCAACAGCACTACTTCCTCTAGTCCTCAGCTGGCTCCACTGATGTGTATCTTGAGCTCAGATCTGTTAGTTTTGCTCCTCTGTGCGCTTCTGTACTCACACCGGAGGGTCGGAGGTAAAAACATAATTTCCGTACAGAGATCAATAATGTCAAAGACTTCTCCGAGTTTGTAATGAGCTTCCCCAGGCAGAGATCCCGAGGGTAACTAAATTTGATCCAAGCCAACGAATTGTTCATTTTCGTCACCGCTTCCTACTCATTAACCATATCAGCGTCATCATTCATCGCTCTGACATGGCCGTCTTCGGGGTTGGCTTTTTTGAATCTATCATTGCCTGGAAACAATCATTTCTCAGTCTAGACTTGCTTGTGATCAATCACAGAAGCAACGAGTTGCTTTGCTCACGTACGTGCTCAGTAATCAGTCGGTGTCAATATCCTCAAACTGGCTCCCCAATTAAAACTACTTGTGGTGTCTGAAAACAGGGTTCGATTCATAGAAAGGGACAAATCCAATTTAGGGTCAGTATGTCAGTGATTAAAGTACAGTATGGATGTACAGTTAAGACAGTGGCCATATCTGAATTTGTCCCACAGTGATTACAGAGGAAGGTGTACTTTTCTATGTAAAAGCCACAACTCAAGAGAACAGATAGAGTTTTCAGCCACATTATTTTTATCTAATCCTTTCAAATCCTACCTGAGTTGACATGAAATAAACAGACACAGCAACGATAAAAGAGAAAGAGAGGATGACATGTTTTTCTAAAAGTCCGGTGCACTGAGAAAGCTGGTATATATTTTTGTTTTTAAGTTGATCTAAGAAGCGTTGAGATGTCGTAATTGTGAGTCTTTCCGTGCCGTCCGTCCTGCCAGAGTTACTTTGGCAGATTTGGAAACCTTCACTGTTCTTTTTAGGGCTTTCAGATCTTGCCAGGTTTGAGCAAGAGCACCAAATATAAAATCTGAGAAAAGGGAACGAGATCACGGGAAATAGTAGCGTGGCCTAATTACGCTTTTCAGTTGCCAAGAAAGACTTCTCAGAAATAGACCCAAATATAAGAAGATAATGCAAGAGTCTGCCTCGCTGAAAAGACGCAGAGAATTACAGAAAGTGTTTGTATTTTGTATTTATGGATGAGCGAGGGACACGTGAGAGTGGAACTGTCCTTGAGTAAGACGCTCTATCCCTGTTGAGGAGCAGAGGAATGTAAGCCTCATATAACATATTAAGGTTATAGTGCTGCATGCCGTCTCTACTCCATTCAGAGCGATCGGAAAAGTCTTTGGACAAAGGTTGTAGGAAAGATTATGGCTCTACGGCAGATGTTCGGTGTTGTTAGTTCACTATGAAGTGTGCGTTTGTGTTGTTGCAGTAAGTGCAAAGTGCAGACGTAACCTTTAGTGTCCTAACCTCAACCCATCACCATCCTGCAGTGGATTGTTATTGATCTTACGTTACTCTGAGCAGTTAAAGACATTTTTCTGGCTGTGTATATTGCATCTTTACTCAACTCATGCCTATATTCTGCCTTAACTAACGTGTGAAAGGGTTGTGTTAATGAGGTAGGTGATGGCTGAGGTGTAAGATGTCCTTTTGATCACAGCTGTGCTCTTGCTCAGGCCTGTCACTGCGTGTTTTAGTCTTGACAAATGTGGGTGGCATGAGGAAGTTTTTAATCCTGCACCCGTGAGATTGGGAATATTCAAGGGTTCCAACATATGTGGCAATGTCAGGCATGTTAAGATAAGATAGACTTTATTTATCCCACAAATGGGGGAAATTCACATGTTCACTTGTGAACGTGTCACATGTTCACTTGCACATGTCTGTGTTCAGGTTTTGCCGGTCTTGCCTTCATAGTTCCTGCTGGCCTGTAAGAAAAGGGGAGAGTTGCAAATGTTTTTTTAAAGATAGAGTAGAATCACGTAAAGGTCACCCAAGGACGTTATTTCTGCAACATTTTACATCTCAGTTTTATTCTGTATTTAAACAAGTTTCTCCTTAAGCTAAACAGCATCGACACAGACTGTGAAAATGATGTCATCCATAGACAAATCCTAGAGCTGCTCCATAGACAGTAAATAATGAAACTAGGACACTATGACAGCACCAGTGGTGATTTTACTGGCATATGGGAAGAAGTCACAGCTGTGAGTCCTGCAGTCAGAAACTGTACAACTTATTTGGATGTATTATCTCAAACCGAAATTTTATGAGCCCGCAGAGTCAGCTTCCGATTCGCTGTCAGCGGACCAACTCCAGAAAGTGTCACATGATGAGACTTGACAATTGATTGGAAGTTTAAAATAACTGGAATAGAGGAAAGTGAAAAATAAAATGCAGGATGGCAGTAGTCTGCAGGTTTGTTTGCTGGTTGAAGGAAAAATGTGGAGGAATGGTGAATGACGCACACTGTCGCCCTCTGTGGCGACACGCTGGTCGCTTGAGCAAGCGTCTTACTGCCGCTGCAGATGTGTTTAATGCCACTTATGAGTCACCTGCTCGATGAGATTATGTAGAAGTGGAAAAGTGCACATGTGCTCGGCTGAATCCCATTTTGAAGTAAGTATGAAGGAGCAGTCCAGTGGGCGACACGATGTTGCCTGGTGACACTTTTCCATGTAGGCCACTCAGATACCAGTCAACTAGCTTTAGCACTTGCACTTATGCATTAAACATTATTTTTAAGTACCGTCCTCAGTCTCATCCTACTGTCAAAATGGCACAATGCACAGGATTCATATTGTTTCTCAAGATGCATAAGACTGAAGTACTGTCGGGTCTCTAATGGAGAGAGTTGGTGTGCATTTGCTGTAGTCTCTTAACGGAAGTCTGAGGGTAAAAATGGGCGAAATGCTCACTCTCCCATCTTTTCAATGTATTACTGAAATGTTTTAGAGTGGTTCAAAGACATTTTATGTCTTCCCATAGCTGTTTATCGTGAGCTTTTCCCATAGCTAAATGATCTTGAGGCAGCACTTATTGACAACAAGAGCCCAAATGTTGCTTGAGAGGATCTCATGCAGTCTAGGAACTACCATACCTTGTTGAACAGGTTCCATCTTATCTGCATTGTGCAGCGTACAGAATAGGCCATTTGTGGCTTATTGGAATGTGAGTTAATGTGCTCAGATTGATGTTGCCGTCTGACGGAGAACAGAGCTTATAGATTTAGACCTACTTGCACTTTACATGCTGTGTCATTTTTCTAGGAGTAAAAGGTGGTAACAGAGGTCATTAAGGTATGAACACTCATCAGTAGTTTGGAGTGATACTGACACCGTGAAGAAATGTATGCTGCAAACATATATTTAGGCCTAAATCATCCAGACACTAGATTTCTCTCAGCTCTGCAAGCACTGTTCAGATTGAGCAAAGAAACAGCATGACTGGTTGCCTTTATGTTAGATCTCCTTAAGTCCTTCAGGGTGCTAGCAAATAAAGCAAATAATTCACAAAAATTAATGCGTGCAAAAGATTAGACACAATAAAAAGAGAAAAGATTGGCCTTACAGCTGTTTGTCTTGCCTTTAGCTCTTCATTTAGCACACACTTGCCCTTTATGTCACCAGCCATCAGAACACAAGGTTGTGTAAAAACAGTAATATGATCGGAACATTATCACATGTATAGTGTTTAATTAGATCACTGCTCTGCTCACAATTATTGTAATGATTTGATCATTGTGTGTGTGTGTAAGTCTGTGTGTCCAGATTGCCAAGTGTGGTACAGAAGTGTTTCATTGATCCATTCTGGCATGGAGAGGAGCTGGATTGCTGCTAATCTGGCAACCCTGGAAATGTCAACTGAGTAATCAGTGTGTGTTCGTGCGTCGGTGTGTGTGTGCACGTGCATGCATGCATACATGTGTGTATGTTTGAATGTGTATCACTCATGTTGTGGGGACATAAATGCATTGACACAGTCACATCGTGTCCTCGTATTGTAAATCATTAAAGTTAATGGTGTAAGACTTGGGTTAGGGTCAGGGTTAGCCTCCAGGAAATGAATGTTAGTCTATATGATGTCCCCACACACACACACACGTTTGTATTTCTACTTCTACCCCTTAATCATCACAACTAAATCCCTAACCTCATCTCTTACCCTAACCCCAGCCTAAGCCTAACTCTAACCTTACCCTTAAAACCAAGTCTGGACCCTCCCTGTCCAAAATTGTCCTCACTCTCAAGGTATAAATCTCAAATTGGTCCTCACAAAGATAGATGCACAAGTACAGGCTAGTTAAATTCAACGTGATCAGCTGAGTGCAGCTTCATCCTGACCTGAGTGTTTGAAAGCACAAAGTCAGAAAACTGTTTTGAGCACTTGTGGAGCTTCCGATAGATGATTGCTCTCCACTGATGGATGAGAAATTAATGGAAAAAAATGAATAAATGAGTGATTCATGCGCCATGGGCTTTGCAGTTCTCAACCCAACTGAACACCAATGCCTGTTGGTTTGGATTGGAGACTTCTGCACCTCTATCATCAAATGAAAAAAAATTAGAACTGGTATTCTCTCCGGTAAGAATGTCACCTAATAATGACATCATCACATGTAGACACTGCCATGGATCGTTACGCTGGAGCGACATTTTTGCCCCAGCTGGTACACGTGTGAGCACGAGGCTTAAATGACAAGTTAAATGTTTTAACTAGGAAAAAAATAAAACAAAGGAGCAGACCAACTGTCGCTCAGAGCAATGCCATGTTGTGTCGGTCCCACGTCACTCCATTGTTTTTTCATCCCTCATAACGAGACTTAACTTCCTGAATCCTCAGTTCAGTTCATATCAAAGGTTTGTTTTCCCCTTTTAACCGCGCTCAGAGGCCCTCAGTTTGACAGGAAGGGTTCACTGAATATTCATGGAAAGAAGTCCTTGCAGTGATTTCTGATGCACTTTTGCTGTTGAGAGTTGACTGGGTGAATCCAAATGGTGTTGCTTGAAGTAGCTTTCTCATAAGATGAGTTTGAGCCTTATGATTCATTGAACATGCATTACAGCAAACCGCAGCCATTTAAACGACTTCTCCGGAGTGCCGCATATGGAGTTAAAGCAGTTTAAACATGTTACACTTACTGCTACATGTACATGTATGTCCTGTTATAAATGCATGCATGTGCAGGATAAGAACATCTTCAGGTGAGTGAACGTCTCCGCTCTGCTATTGTTGTAATATGGAAGTGCTTAGATATTTAACACTCAGCCCTGTCAGTGAGTGTGGTAGCTGTGGAGCTGATAGCTGGGTTTGAAAGATGGAAATTAGAACAGAAGCACATTATTTTGATATATTAATCATTAAAATCCTTTCTGGTAGAATAGCCTGGTTGGATTCAGTCTTTAAAACAGCAGGATTGTTATATAACTGATGGTTATTCAGCTCCTAATTGAGACGCCTTTCTTTTAGCCAATCCTTTGTCTCTCAACAGCATAATGAGAGTGAGAAGTGTGTGTGTGTGTGTGTGTGTGTAAAGTGGGGGATGCCAGTCCTAGCGTTAAGCCTTATTGAGAACATGACAAAGAGAAAAGAAGTGGTGGAGAAATTGCATTCATCTAATGATTTTTTGTTGTTGTTGTTATAATGAACAGGCATGTGTGGGAATGTACAGTATGCCATGTGATCAAGCAGCATTGTGAGTGTGTGTGTGTGTGTGTGTGTGTGTGTGTGTGTGTGTGTGTGTGTGTGTGTGTGTGTGTGTGTGTTTGCTTGTTATGGCTATGAAGCGATGAGACTGACCTGGGTTTTACCTTTGCTTTACTTTATCTGTCAATATCTTAATGAGGGAGTGTGTAGTAGAGACATACAGTGTGTGTTAGGCTGGAAATGTGTGTTTATGCCTGAAAGCCTGAATGAGGCTTTGTGTTTACATCCTTAATTAAATTAATAACCATTAGTTTGACCATTTCCTGATAGATCAATGTCAGTGTTCTCGACATGCGACCCCAACTTACAGAATATGAGGCAAATTTAGATTTGAAACTATTCCGCTGTACAAAGAACAAAGAACACTTTTTAATTGCTTCACATGCGGCCCCGCCATGACATCCACAGCTGGCCCACTTTACTGTCAATGCACTGTATGAACCTCCGTCATAAATTCCTAATTTGACATACCATAGCTGTGGAAGATATGAGGCGGTTCTCACCAGAAACAACGACAGCACTCACTGCTTGTTCAAATACCTAAAACTATGTGTGTTTATGTTTAATTGATGAGGTTCTTGTGCAGCTGTACAAATTATATCTATTTTCTTACAGATGCTAAGATGGAAGTAGCGTGATAAGCATCGCAAAACCACTTATGAAGGGAGGGAAAGCATGCGACTTGGACATAGACTGCAGCTGTTCAGAGGTGGAAGAAGTGCTCAGATCTTATACTTGACAAATGATCGATTTTGTTATTGGGTTTGGAGGACTGGTTGGAAACCACCTGTGGTCATTTTTTGCTTTGATTGGCTGGCACATGTTCATAATTGCACATTATTAAGACATCTATTCAAGAGACCTTTAAAGGCCGTTCTAAACCGCTGAACCCAAAAAGAACCACAGGTATCTCCATCACGTCATATAAAAGTAGCCATTGTTAGCAGTTACCAGCACACACAGTTTAGTCGTGCTCCACTTAATGCTCCCGAATGTTGAAGCAACATCAGCAAACATGGCGGGGAACAAACAAAATGGTTTAATGATGACTTGGGAATGAAATAAGAACTGTAATGGGAAATCAGTAAATTGTGGAGAAATGTTTGCCCTGCTGGCGTGTTTGCCTCCTCCGCTCCACCTCTCTGTGTACACTGTATCTAGAGACAAGTGGAAATTAAATTTGGATCCTGAGAGTGAATCCTGTAATTGCCCTCTTAGTGCTCTCCTCCCGCGGTGGCTGTATATGTAATACCAGCTGTTGCTATACGATGATGGAGTGATGAGAAAAGAAACCGAAGCAAATTTAAGAAAAAGAGAGTTTGTGTGTGTGTGTGTGTGTGTGTGTGTGTGTGTGTGTGTGTGTATGTGTGCGTGCGTGCGTGCGTGTGTGTGTGTGTGTATTTTTGGTTCCTGCGAGGATTCCCCCTGAGGAAAGGGGACAAAATTACATACCCCATGTCATCTTTTTTTACTCTTGAAATAACTTTCAGAGAGTGAAGATGAGAAATGATGCAGAGGAGCAGAAGAAGAGTGACAAAGAGGCCGCGAGGACAGCGGGCAAAATGCCACAGCACACAGAGAGAGGGAGAGGGAGAGGGAGAGAGAGAGAGAGAGAGAGAGAGAGAGAGAGAGAGAGAGAGAGATCTGTATGAGTCCAACCATATTTCTGCAGTAACAGACTTACAGCAACTTACCTGTAAGACAGAAGAGCAGAGGGGACGGCTGTGTGTATTCTTGGTGTGTGTGTGTGTGTGTGTGTTTGTGTGTGTAAGACCTCATTAGTCAGATTGAAGATGATGACACTGAGCAGACACAAATCAATACAGTAGTAACCCCCTAAGACAGCATTTGTCTCCCTGTTTCTCTCTGTCTCATTAATCCTTTATGGTGTGTAGTACCTGCCAATCAGTGAGGGTTTTATATATTACAGTATGTGTGTTCTATATATCTGTGTGTGTGTGTGTGCATGCACATAGGACAGAGCTCATTAAATGCACTGAGAATGACGAGCTGATTGATGAAATCAATAGTAAACACTGTGGAGCTGTGGTCAAATAGTCTGTTTTGTTAAGAGGGTTCCTAACTGAGTGAAATGGGATGGGGGTATCTACGTGGCAGCCATGATAAAAGCTGGTCTAATTCTCTAAATGCTAAGGAAAGGAAAGGCTTCAGTGCTTCCTTTTCTATCTCCTTCAGCATAGGGTGCACTGGACCATCCTTTGTGAAAGGAAAGGAGATAATGTCCTCCTACAGTCCCTTGCAGCAGCATTTAAAGCAGTGGTTCCCAACCTTTTCTATCGCTGAATAAACTGACTAAGTGACACATTTTCAGGATAATTCCTATTGTATTCAATGCATATTAATAAGAGTACAGAACAACGGTGTAATTGACCGAAATAGTGAATGTAATAACTGCAGGACGTTTGTGTAAAATGAGCCATTTGGATGAATTTTGAGCAGATTATTTCCTTTGAAAAATGTTCAAGAAGGCCTTGCGACCTCCCGTGAAGCTTCGTCAACCCCATCTTTCCCTGACCTCATCACGGTTTCCATCAATGTCGAGGAAAAGTGTTTAGGAAAAGAAATAGGACGTGAATTTTTTTCCACCGCAGCCTAGATTCTGCAAAAATGCTCCTTCTTCCTGTTTTCTCTTTTTCATTGCCTCTTCTTTTCCCCTTTTCACAGCACAATGATCAAGCCTCAGTATGTAAATACAGTAAATTCCAACAATGACAAACCCGAGTAGTTGCTCACTCTCTCACTCACTCCCCCTCTGCAGCTCTCAGACACACACACACACACACACAAGCTTGTATTTACCAAAAATGCCCTCTGTTTAGCATTCTTCCCCTGCTCTCAGTGACCCACTTTCTTAGAAAGCAGATTTTTTAAAATTTATTAGTGAAAGTGACTGCTTGTGTATTTCCATTGCCTCCTGTCCTCACTGCTCACTGCTCCTCTCCCCCTCTTGTACGCTGCTGTAGTTTTGCAAAGCCAGAGATCCTCTAAACTGCCATTTAGCCAGTGTGCTGCATTTAGAAGCATGACCTGCAAATATTATGGCTTATTATTGTAATTGTACATAATTTGAATGTTTCAACCTACAGTTTGCTGTGCATACAGTAGTACTAATTTCCCCTAACAACTAAATAGAATTGAATAGAATATCCAAATATAATACAGATTCTATGATGTATAACAGTGGAGTCATGATTTATATCTTCACAGAATCAGGGTGGCAGCTCCTGCCAAAAGCCTGGGTATGTTCAAAGGTGGTCATTGCTAGACCTACCTCCAAACTTCATTTTAGGGTTGTGCCAGTGCTGGAGAAAGGTCTGGCTGAACCCTTAACTGTTCTGGTAGACAGAAATAAACACTCTGGCTTGGTTGTATTTCTTTTTCACCAGTCACAATCTTCATGGGCGGTGCTAAGCCCATGATGCAGCGATGGTGTCCTTACAAAATAGTGTCGCTTGGCTTGTTCTGACAGCCTGCCACTGATTGGTTGACTGGTTTTATTTTGCAACATACTTTAAGCTACTAATAATTAAGATAAAGACTACAAATGGAAAAGCAACAAGACTGGAACAGACGCAGGTCAGAGGGGAGACTCGGGGCATTAAATGGTAAACAGCAGAAACTGTGAATAAACTGGTAAAGAGCAGAGCAAAAGAAGTCTTATATTTCATTCATGTCTGTGTTCAAACACAGAATGCTGTGAGGGGAAAATGTTCTTTTTCATTTCTCAAAACCTTCACCTGAAGACACTGACGTCCTTGCTGATAAACAGAACCTCAGCATAAACAGGAGCTAATATCCACAGCATCAGTGGAGACCAGTACCAGTAGATAATGCTAAATATTATTGATTTGGCCGTTGCAGCTGTACTAATGCTGGTTCATGTTAGTACCAATAGCTGTTGATGTGATTGTTGTGCTAGTACCAGTCATTATCTTGGCTGATGTCATACTGCATTTGTAGTAGTAGTACTAGTACAAGTACATAACAGCAGTCATAGTGTGATCCTGTAGACACCACAGTGGAAAATTCAAGTAATAAATGCACAGCAGGGCACCGGTCGCACAGTTTGGACCATTAGTACCATAAAGAAACATATTGCCTTGAACCAGCAGTGCTCAGAACCATTAGAAGGCACACTCCAGCAGCAGGTCAGCTGAGGATACGTGTCTTGACTTTGAAAGCCTAATCACATTTAAAAAGAAAAAGCAGCAAGGTGAAACAGCATTAAGATGAAAGTAACAATGAATCGTATAATTCATAGCACTTACATATAATTTCCTGGGAGGGTATAAAAGCCCTTCAGAACTTTAAATGGCTTCAACAGTAAATCTGTGTTTCTACAACTCACCAACAATATGGAGTACTGATGGTTTCCATTTTAATTTAAATACATTTGTGCTCTGCAGAAAACCCGTATGTCCTGTCCCGATGATGTAGAATCATCACTGCTGAAGAAAACTTGATTGTTATATAAAAACGCTGAAGACATCCAGCACAACATTCTGTATATCTCATTCTCTTTTGTGTAAAAGCTGTTCCAAAGCATTGCCTTTACTTTACTACCACAAAGGATGTGATGTAACGGGTCTTTGTGCTATTAAACTACAATGAGTGCCCACACGCTGCAGCAGGCTGGTTTGAAGTTTTAGAGCAAAGAGATAACTGAGGGTATGTATGCCACTGGGTAACAAAGGTCCATCACATTTATTTAGCAGAGGAATTAAACTTACAACTCCCCCACAAGGTTCAACAGTAAATCCTGGCATCCACAGACTCGTCTACCCCCACACTCTCTTCCCACACTGATCACACTCACCTACACTCCACTACACCTGCCCTGACACTGCACCAGCACCTGGGCTTGAGCTTAACTCGCATCTCAGCCAATAATTTCCACCGTCAGCATAACTCTGGACAACAATAGCCTAATGGGACAGCAGACCTTGTCAACTCGAAATGGTTAGCAAGCAATTCAGAAGCAGCGTTTTAGCAAACACCCAGAGACTAATGGAAGGGCTGACCCTGCTGGCTAAATCAGGCTTCACTTTCTTGCATTTTCCTCCTAGTGTTGTGTTAAATAAATGCTGATAAACAACAGAATTTTTTTAAGCATCCAAACATCTCTATCGTAGACTGATAGCTGCACGAATGAAAGTCAAAAGCAGGATTTAATAACTTTTTTATGTCTATGTGCGTTTGTACATGTTTATCCACTTCGAACACAATCTCTGTTGGCACATACATGCGCCCATGCTGGGCCACTATCTTATTTGTCCTGCTCAGCCTCGCGTTTCACTGCAAATCTTTTATGTTTTACAGCAGTGGAATCTGATGGCAATTTCTGCTTTAATTTAATGTTTATCCCTGCATCGGTGGTAGTATTTGCTCCAGTGGGGAGGCACAAGAACTGTTCTCCTTTGGACACTTTTATTACATTCGAAGATATGTCCCTTTGTGCTCAGAGACAAGTTGGAATAATTAAAATGTCTTCTTTAATATCTCACATTTCAAGTCACTGGCGGCTGTGTTGTGTAATGAATTTAGCAATAAAGAGTGGTAACAAACCCCTGTATTAGATTTGCTTAAAGTAGGTGAGTAATAATTATAATTACAGTATGTTATCCTTCCACCAGGCAATCGTTGAACAATAGTGTAGTGATTAAAAACTGACACAAGTACTGTCTGAATAGTGATTACAGGTTAGCTTATTAATATTTAAATGAATAGTTTTGCAGTCACAGCATGTGTTCAAAGAATTTAAAAAGTGGCTTAAACATGACACAGACGATCAGTTAAAATTAATGAAGGAATCCGGTGTTTCCAGCCACGTATTCACTATTTGTGGCAGTTGTGGGTCTGGACGCTCTCAGTGTTGATGCCAGCGTTTTTGAGGTCTTTAATTAGCAGAGGCCGATTATTTCTCAACAGTGGCGTATTATCTGAAGAGGCGCTGCCACCTGCAGTGGCCACATTGGATGTTTGGAGCCGAGTCGCATGTGTGTGTCTGTCTGCATCTTTCTCCCTGTCTCTCTCCTCTTCACCGTTTCCCCTTCCTCTCCGACTCCCTCAACACAACAAAGAGTCTCCTCTGTTCTCATCCTCTCTCGATCAGTCCCATTTGTTTACTTTTTTTGCTCAAATCTTGTCTTTGTCTTCCCCTTTTATGTGTCCCTTGCTCTCATCCTTCATCTCTCCCTTGCTCCAGTTCTCTTTTTCTTTCTTTTTCTTATCTCTGTCCCATCGTCCCCTTCTGCCTCTGACTGACAGTGTTATAAATTGATTTTCAGCCCGGTGTGTTCCCTCTGTCTCTCTCTAGGCATTTCCCTTATTTAGCCTCAACCACTCCAGGGTATAGTCTAGACCGCGGGCCAACTGTCAGTCAGTGGCAGCATGGAGCAGTCTAATTCTTGGCTGACAAGCGTTCCTGACAGCAGGAACCAATGGGACGTTTCAAACATGCTTACTCTCTCTTGCTCCGTCTCTCTCTTTCGCATTTTTGCCTTTGCTATCTCTCTTTCTTCTCTCATTCTCTCCCTGTCTGCCCCCGCCACTCAACTCTTTATTTGGTTGCACTTTTTTGCTTTTGGTTTGTCCACCTTTCTCACTCTGCTCAGCCCACCACCCCCCTTGTCCGTATGTCCTCCATCTTCCAAAAGCACCTCAAGAAAATGAACAGATACTATCATTTTCAGACACATGGACAGCTCATTTAAATTAACTAACACCGCATTCATGCACACACATACGTGTGCACAAATACACATCTCATTTTTGCCCCGGAGCTTGAGTGCTGCTGTGATCTGAATACTGATTGGATGGTTTGTCTGCCTGCAATGATTTGATTGGTCAGTTTGCTCCACTGGGAAAGTCATTCTTTAATCATAAATGAGAGTCAGTGAGATTAGACAGAATAGCCCTTTAAGCGAATCTGGTATCGCTGATGTCCCCAGAGAGATAGAGAGGCAGAGATGGAGGAAGAGGAAGAGAGAGCGGCAAAGAGATGAAAGAGAGACGGACAAACAGAGAGAGGGAATCACACAGAGAGAGAGAGAGAGGCAGAGAGATGGAAGACAATTTAAAGCACATTTTTCTCCCAGTCGGACTGGTGTAATGCCACTATACTGCTGAGGATAAGAGTAATATTTTAAATTACAGGATGTGCGCACACCCACACAGATATGTGTCATATGGAGACACTGCCGGCCCCCCCAAGTAGGAACTAGGGACGCCCAGCAACCTTGAGGGGCTACTGTGGGTCCCATTCAAATGAAGAATAGGGTAATTTCACTGTTTCCTCATTTAGCAGTCAGTACCATGTGGATATGACTATATTGATCATAGGTTTCCCTGTGGAAAATGACAAGCTTAGGAATTGATTTCACCCCCTCAGAATCATCAAGCTTTTTTCAGGACGTGTGAAGTCAAATAATCTCCCTGTATGGAAAAGGCAGATTTTTATTCATTTATATATTCATTTTGGTCGGGTTTAAATGATTTCACTCGCTCCATGATAATGTTTTACTCACTGTCTTTAAAGGCTTGAGGGGGCTGCAGTCTGTCAGCGTGTATTAGCCTCCTGGCTCAGGGTGTACAGTGCTGTATCACAAAATGCACATGGGGCCGTAGTGTGGGTGGGTTGGTACAGGTACAACTGCACCTTTGAGAAGATAAAATGCAAACCAGGAGTCCATTTTGAAGGCTTGTTGGATGCGAAGACACAGCAGAGAAGTTTATTGTCCTTCGGGGTATGATTTTATAATTCTGGAAAGTTTTAATGGCAACAGATATTTTCGCCTCCATCCTGATACTTGCAAAGTATTCACAGTGCAGCACAGTACAGACTACCAGGTACCTGCCACTTTTTGCTTGGCTCTGCAGCAGCTCTGGCTGCACCTTGCACGGCCTGCATTTTTTGACCCAGAATAATTGAAAGAGACTCACTGCGGCCTAACGCAGGCTGTAAAACATCCTGAAAATGTCAGCAGCTTACGTCACGGGGCCAACACAGACAGACACTCACATTCACACCTGCTGGCAGTTCAGAGACTCCTGTGCATCTTGCTTGCTTTTGGACTGCGAAGCGAAGCTCGTGCACTATCCACACAGAAAAGGTGCAGAGACTCACGACTTCTGTCTGTAACAAATCGTACTGTAAAAACTGGAATATCTTGAAAATGGTGTGAGGAGTGCCAGCATGAGACACTTGTCAAGCTTGTGTTTTTTTTCCTGCCGTGTATTATTCAAGACATTCAGGATGAGATATTGCTTTGATGGAAGAGATCAAGCCTATATTGCAGACCAGGGTTCATTAAATCCACTCAATTCAAGAAGCAGATTTTCTTCTTTGTCTTTAAGCTTCTTTTATCCAGGGGAGGTTTTGCTGAGCGTGCACGCTCTTTTCCAGCTAAACCCTGTTCCTCATTAGCACCAGTGCATATATTCACACCTGGGAGCTCCCCAGTCCAACCACAAATCTTTCACTGTTTGCCAATTAGCATCTCTCTTTAAGTCTTTGTGGGGGGATACCTTGCTTAAAGCAATACTCCACCCAAAATCTTTTCAGTATTAAACACACATGCCCTGTAGACTTGAAAGGTGGCTCTAAAAAGTTTGTAGTCTCCCCTGTGGAGGGTGGCAGCTGTAGTCCTCTTGAATTAATTGCGTTTATTGGCTCCAAAGGTGACCCAGTATCAAAACGTGCGCAGTATTGTCAATTTTTCTCTGGCACAATATTACTAAATTCACTGCTTCTCACTGCTTTTCCTCACAGCCATGTGCTGGTTTGTGCACATTGGAGGGACCCTTAACTGCTCCCTTGTTGGTCCAACAAAAGAGCAGGTGTGGTCCAAGCCTATGTAGGAAAGTGGAAGGCAAACAATTTTCAGCTGCACGAATGAACCTTTCTTTACTCATTTTCTTCATTCTCTTCAATTAAAGGCTGAATCGTGAGGAGTCATCATGATGTACTGACCCCTTGTAACACACTGCATCCACACTACACTACATCCACTTAATATGTGTGCGTTTGAATGGGGTGTGGTGAAAAGAAGGTGTCATAAATGGCAACAAGAGTCAGTGGGTTCATGGACAGGGTTAATGAGTAAGGTCAGGGTCGTGGAAGAGGTTTTTTATATGTATATATGCATGTGAGAGAGAGAGGTGAGGAGGCAAAAAATGGCAGGCTAAGCAAATGGTTGAATGGGTGAAAGGTTTAAATGGTCAGGATGTTTGGTAAGCTGTGTGTGTATGAGTGTGTGTGTGTGTGTGAGACTCCATGGGTGTTTGTGAAATGATGCATGGATCTGTGTTATATCCCTCTGAATCTGCCTGTATTTATAAGCGTGCACTTGTGTCTTTCTATTATGATGTGTGCACATGAGTGTGTTTCTGCCTGTGTGAATGTGTGTTCATGTGTGTCTGTCTTTCTCTGACCCTGTGTGTGTGGTGTGTGCGTGCATGTGTGTGTAGAAGGGCTGTCAGTTTCGGTCTGGTAGTCAGCATAATTAGAAGTCTCTCTTTTACCCCTGTCTCCTTCTCGCTGTTTCCCTCCTCCTCCTCCTCCTCCTCCTCCTTTTCCCTCTCCCTTCCTCTTTCCCTCCTGTCTCACTTTCTACATTTCTCCGTCTCTCTCCCTCTCTCTCGCCTCTATCCCTCTGAGTGATGAGTTTTAAATCATCCGTTCATTCTTCGTACAATGATGAACGAGGGCAAGTCTGTCCTTTTCTCTCTGTTTATTCTGCTTTCCATCTCTGTCCTTCTGTCCCTGTTCCATTCTTTATTCTATTAAATTTAATGAAGTTACTTCATTTAGACTAAGACACCCTCCAGTCTGTTAAATTCAGATACACTTGTGATGGACTTAGTCATATTTTCCATTTGGCTACAAATTGTGGGCTAAGGCTATAAGAAATATTCAAATTTATCAATGGTTTTCACCAAAATTTACTGTTTAAATGTGAGAATGAACTGCCTCTTGGTGCTAATGCATGCCTTACAGTGGCAAACACAAGGGCAAACATCTCCTTGTTTTTTCATCATTGCTTTGTGAACCAACAGGTATCTGTTAATTAATTAATGCCCCAATGAAGAGAGTGCACATAAATTAAGTAATTAACATGTTTAGGATTGGACCTCTGAAACTGGTTTGTTGGAAAATTGACCACCACAGGTCAGAAAATACAGTCATCAGTTGGATTTTAACTCATAACTTGCAGAATGGAAATAGTACAAGACGTACAAATGGTACAGCATAGTGATGCATAATTCTGTAGTTTCTGACACAAATACATGTATATTTGTACAGTAATACAAGGCTAGCTAGTTAACTGATCACTTACGGAGTCTAATTTCTCAACATTGCAACATTATGAAATGCAGAGAGAAAGTCAAGTTATTGTGCTACATGAACCTCAAAAGGAGTAACATAAGAATTTACATCGTCAGTGAATTCTTCTTTGGTAACAATGGCAGAAATGGCAGAGAGGATGAGCGGAAGGATAAGGAAGTGGAAACAAGCCTGTAATTTCAAAATAAAACTCAAAACTGTATAAAAATACACCAACAATGAAACACTTTGATACAACATGTATTATTATGATGGATGCATCGGTATGTGCTTCACTTAGCTGAACACATACAATCATAAGTTGCACAGAGTTACAGGGAATGACACTCCATGGACTATCATAGCATACAATGAGTCCTTACGAATGATTGCTGAGGTGTGTAACGAGGAGTAATGATAGTCATAATGTATCATAAGTTTCATCAGTATAACTAGTCAAGAGCATCCCTTAGACATTTTAAGGTATTATTCATTTTTAAGTCACATCCTTAATCTGTCATGACTGTTGATATAGTGCATCCAAAAGCATTATGTGAGTTCATGAGTGTAGTTATTATGAATTCATTATAATTCACTTTGAATGCCCCCAAAACACACTATAGATGTGGTCTTCATACAAACTGTTATCCTTGGGTCCAGAGGACCAGAAAATAAAACCTCAGCTCTTAATACAGTTTGTCCTGATCACCAGAGGCATGCCTGTAAACAGAATGCATGATTACATTTTCAAGGTTGATCCAAGAAAATGAAAAGTATTAATCACTAATGCTATAGAAAAGGAATGCACTAAATCATGTTTATAGCAAATGAGTCTTGCTTCAGGATTCACTGTGTGAACTGTTCACATATCCTGTCCCACTTTCATAGTTTGATTGACTGTATATAACATTCATACTTCACTTAAACCTGTAAATATCATTTTTTGTTGTTGAGTGCATTTTTAAAATTGTTGCATTTCACCATATTCCAGTGGCAACCATTTCCACAGAATATTACCCTGAGGTCGTCAAAGCCGTGTGTCCTGTTCAGGAGCTGTTAAGTAACTGCTAACTAATCTAGTTGTAGGTGCATAACTAAACTGCATACCTGGGAGATCAATAAACACCTTGCTTACTACATCATCACTCTCAATGAAGTCCCAGTTGTGCGTGATATTATGTTTCATTTGCAGCCTCTCCGCTGTAGCATGTGACAGAAAAAGGCCTTTGTGTGAATTACTGCCCTTTTTTTTTTTTTTTTTAACAGTTCTTCTTCTGTAGTTAAAATAATCTTGATTGCAGTCACATATGCATCAGTCAGTCTGTGCATTTGGCTGTAGGAAGTCGAGCATCATCCTGTTCCAATCTATTGTTTTCCTACAGATGGAAGTAAACAAGATTTCTTGTTCATTCCTTAAAAGACTGAAACCCAAGAAATGTATGATATCGTGCTCATAATGCAAACCTAATCCAAATTCTTGTTAAATGTGTTCACATACTGTGCGTATTAAAAAAGATCAGATCACATCATCAATATTCCACCTGAGACAAGGTGGTAGAAAAGAAGTAAAAGTAATTGTATAATGAGGTGCGTGTAATCATAACAGAATGCCCTTAAGAATGAAAAAGTCCATTTAGTCTTCATAATTAAATAAACTGCTACATATGCTAGCCATCGTCCATGCACCACAATTGATAACAACTACTGATATGTCCGCCATTGTCTTTGTGCTCTGACTATTGGTTGTTGTCCTCACCCCAGGTGAGCTGCTGCTTTGTGGAGCGTAAATCCTGTTTAAGTTTGATCATAAAATGTAATTCCTTCTGGGAGCCACATGGATATTCTCTTCCTGAACTGGGCCAGAATGGCAGTTCAATAAGTTGTTTTCTTGCTGTGCTGTGCACAATCTTTTTCCTGCAGTGTCTTGTAGAAGAAAGCAGGCAAGCCGGGCAGTGGCATTTCCAGCCCTTTGTTTTCTATTTGCCAGATTGAAGCAAACAAAAAGATGGATATGAATGTTGTGAGGGGATATATCAGTGATAGTTGTAGTAGGTATATATATGTTTTTGTAGGTCTGAGTATGTTATGTGTGTGTGCTCTGCTTGTCCTCCTGGTTCCTCAACATCTCAGCTCTGATTGGTTGTGAATGGACAGAGATACCAGCCCGTAATTGCAGCTCTTACTGCCATTGGTCATTATATCTGTCACTGTGATGGTCTTGGAATTGTCTGGGTAAATGAGGGTTGGGCAAACACACACAGGTTTTTTCTGTTTTTTTTGGTTGGGGTTCTGTCCTGGATAATTGGTTGGAAAAGCATCCAGCGGGATCGCCCTGCTGTCCCTGTGGCCCTGGCTGCCATGGTAAATAACGAGGCTCATGAACATGAAAGGCAGGGGGATGATCATCCTGATTTGAGCTTTGCACTCAGAGGAGAGCAATTAAGACCGAGGAGTTCAAGGACTTCAAGCATACAGTGAGAGCAGTTTTCAATTAAACACTTTTATTTGCAATTTGGAATAATACACTAAAGGCATGCTGCTGCAGCATATTGCTTTTTATCTTTTTTTTATTTCAAGTGGTATAAACATTTTTATTATGTATGAATACAAAAGCTAGATATACCTACACTGGATATGAGAATGTCAAATGCAAAAAACTCAAGGGGAACAGAACTATTGTGACGTTCAACAGCATCTTCCAGCAAGAAGATAAGATCAAGCCCAATATAACGACAAGCTTCATCTCTGCTGTAGTGTCCTTGAGCAGGATGATTCTAAATCCCTTCCAGCTCCAAGGGTTTCTACTCTGTAAGCTGAGTCTGCAATCTGTCTCCCCCGTGGAGTGGAAGAAGTGAAGAGTTTCTCCATCAGGGATCGATAGAGCAGTGCAAAAATGCTCTGGACCGACTTCACTCCTGGACACTCCAAGGTTTTCATTTAACACCTGTGGTGTGTTTGATATAAAAGGATCATTAAGATCAAAGGGGGAAGATAATGATCCTGGTGTGAACTGTAAAGTCCAAGGAGATCAATTACATTTACATTTTACAATTTAGGCATTTAGCAGACTCTGTAACCCGGAGAGATTTAGAATAAGTACAGCGGCAGAATTAGCTTCACTTCTAATTTATCAGTACAAGCAGCCTGTAAAAGTGAAGTGCAAAGGATAAAGACAAATTCTAACATAGCCATAGAAAATACTTAGTGTCTTACTGTCTGTTAACATTGTGTATTTAGAACTTTTAAAGATGGCCATGGTATTTAGGCTTGATAATGCACTCTGAGGTGTTCCAATATTGAAAATAATGTTTCTCATAATTGCTTGGATGCCCTGTTGCAGCATGCTTTGGGCTGCCGTCCTGTGCAGAGAGTAGAGTCAACACAATGCCTGTTGCGGTCGATTTTGTTGTTAATTTTGCATCTACTCCTCTCCTCGTCTTTTCTCGTCTCCTCTTCCTCTGGCACCAGCCTCCCACCACGTACATAGAGCCATAATGAAGAGTCTACAGTAGCTCATTAAGATCTAGTGGTATTTATCCTCTCCCTCCCTGAAGAAATCATTAACTGTCCTTGATGTTACATCATATATGCAAGTGTTGCATTTGCGTCATCTTTCTCATCCAACTAGACGCGAGTGTAGATGTAAATCTCTTACCTATGTTCTTCAGTTATAAATTGCTGACTCATGTTTAAAGGCATTGTTAAAGCTGACCAAGTCAGACCTACTGTTGTCATGCATTCTGACATGACAGTAACTGCTTAGCTAAGACAAAGGAATAGCCAGCTTTTGATCTTTCAGAGGCACACAGAGTGAATCCCAGAGAATGCTCCGGTCGCTTATTGATTTCACCTGTTAAGTCAGGTGGAACGATATCTCTGTGGCAGCTGAGTTCCCCTTCAGTCAGAGGACCTGGGTTCAAGCACCCCATGCTGAATGCGAATACCAGCTCCTGGGGTGCTGCTCTGAAACAGACCCTACCCTGTGCCCTCGCTGTGGGGAGTGAAAAGATTATGTTCCCAGCAGCACTACAAATTCATGGAGTCGACTTTCTTAAAAATACTTGGTTCAACAGTTTTGGCGCTAGCTACAGCATATATTCCAATATACTCCCATAATATGTAATCATAGATCAACCTCAAAGAACCAGGATGTATTAGACCCAGGCAGACCTACTTAGGATTTCTCATACTGGCTTGTGGTTCCTTCCTACATTGATTTAAAGCAATAATTTGCCTCAGCACCAGACTGGCACTTTTTATCACTGTTATCTGTAAACGGAATAATGACTAGTGAACCACCAATACTGGACTGGGCCAACAGGTCGGCATTATTCACTACACTCCAAAGTGTGTGTGTGTGTGTGTGTGTGTGTGTGTGTGTGTGTGTGTGTGTGCGTGTGCTTTTGCGTCTCTAATAGTGCTTGTTTGTGTGTGTTTCTTATTGTGTGAGCACACTCTGCAGTTGTTACTCAGTGCCTGTCAAAACTAAAACAGCTCTCAAACAGAGCCCACACAGCTAGACACACACTGACTAATGCTAACTGCATGCAGAGAGAAACACACATAGATGCACTTGCACATGTGCAATCAAAGTATCCCTTTGTCGCACAAAGACACACGGACACACAAGGATGCGTCATTTTAATATTCTCTCATTGCCGGCGCTGTTATTGTTGTTCCCTTTTGTCTCTCTATCCTCTTGTCTCCAACATTGCAGCTGTTGTTTGCCCACATTTTATTGTCTCATTGTAAGAATATATAAAACTATGCTCTGATAAATGAAATGTTCTCTCTTTTCTCTCCTTCAGGTTTCATCTACACATGTGGTGGTACACTGAAAGGCCGAAATGGCAGTATAGAATCGCCTGGCTTTCCCTATGGCTACCCCAATGGGGCAAACTGCACCTGGGTCATCGTCGGGGAAGAAGGAAGTAGAATCCAGCTCATGTTCTTATCATTTGCCATAGAAGAAGAATATGACTTCCTGTCCTTGTATGATGGACACCCGCATCCTGCTAACTTCAGGACCAGGTAAGACCTGGGTTTTCTTTATATGAACTTTAAATATTTCTTGCAAGTGGTCAGATTTTCAGAGCTGCATCAGAATCATGCAACTGTGAAAAGCTGGCAAAGAGAAGTTTTCTTTTTTTCCCCCTAAGTCAGTATGTAATGAGAGTAGGCAGTCAAGTTAGACAAATTAAAATGGTATTTTACACACTTTATTTAGACTACTTTCACAGCAAATTAGGCCCATTTGTGTTCAACGCCCTCTAATCTCCGTGAAAAAGTAGCACGGCAAACACAGCACAAACACCTGTTATGGCATATAGCCCATTGTTTATTATTAGGTCACCACTGATGTGCAGCCAGTTTTCGCTTCTTTAAGCTGAAGCTATGAAAAGGTACTCCTCTGTGTTTTTGCCAACTGCTGATGAGCTGTAATGAGCTAATGTGTTTACATGATCAAATGTTAGATCAGGAAAAGTGCAGAAATGGATGAATCTCAGACTCTGAGCTTCGGTTTGAATACCTAATTTGGAAAGCACATTCTGTTTATAACGACGTAAATGCTTTTTCAACAAACAGCAACAAGATGTTATCGGCGCTGGGCTGGATGCTCTTGAGTAAAACTATAGTGCTATGGCAGCGGAACAGATGACACTGTATCACAGCAGGGTGCTGTCCTGCTGAAGTGCACAGATTGTCAAGGCTCAGTCGCTGACAGTCCACTTTCCCTCTAGTTACTGAACTGTTTGATTGAGCTCCAATTGCAAAAAACACAATGCCCAGAAAGAAACTCACTTCAGATAAGCTGTTAAACTCTCCTAACCTTATGATTTTATCAGGCGACCATTAGCGCCTAATAGCATCTTAGTGTGGCTCTATTCACATTTGACATGTTCTTTGAACCCTGCAATTAAATTATTATTAAGTTATTAAATTAAGTGAATTGTGAGAGTGCTGTCTCGTGGCTAAACACTGACGGAGGTTAGGTTGACACTGTGGTTTTGACAGGTGTAGTTGCACAAGTTGCTCCACAAAAAAAGACCTCTCACGTTCTCTTGAGCTAAGTGGAACTTTATTCAGGCGAAGAAGTTTTTGCCTGTTTATTCAGACGAAGGCCTTACAATTAGACTTTTGTTTCATGAGGTATTTGATCACATAACACACTTAAAGCAACATGTTATTAATGAAAACTACAGCTAACACATTCAGCTGTGCAACAATTCCTTCTCATTCAAATATGTATGTGTTAACTATGGAACAAAGACAGTATTTCTGTCCAGTCACAACATGACTCAATACTGATGTGCTGTTTTATTTGATCCTTGGATCAGGCCTCTCTGTCTTGTTCACATTCTGTGGGGGCACCAGATACGAGAAACTAGCTGTGAATGAGCTCTTGATTTCATTTTGGATGCTGCTGATGTGAACATCCATCTGGAACTAATTCTTGGAATCAAGAATATCCCACCTGAAACCAAGGAGAGCTTCTCACAGGAGGCTCCTCTGGTGGCTCCTCTTCAAGGCAACGGCACTTTCTACACACACCAGCCTTGGCTTGATGAGGGATACACAAACCAGCGGAGGAAGCTCTGCTTATGGAACAGATCCATGCAACAAAAAACAAAAGAAATAGATGCTAACTCTGTGCCCCAAGAGATGTTAAGACAAGCATGGTTTGCCACAAACAAGTTCATTTACAGGTCGCATGCCAACGCTAGCATGTAACTCAACTGCAACCTTTGTTTTTCTGCTGGGCCCTGAAAACCTGTTATCTCAATTTGCTTTGTTTATATGCAATTGGATTCTAAATGAATACACTATTTCAGGGGTCCTTAACTAGATTTGTCCAAGGGCAAATAAAATATATATTAAAACTTAAAAAAAGAGGCCTAATTAGCCTATTATTATTGTTTTTTAATACTCATGACTTCACTTTCTGACCTAATTCATGTTATTTTACCCTATATTAGTGTGAACCGACATCTAAAAAACATGGGGAATCCATATTCACTAGATACTCTAGATGCTCTCAGGTCTCCACCGAGTTTATTAAACCCATTTTCTTCTTTTTCTTTTTCTGACTGAGAAGTTCTGCTTGTCATTATGAGTCCCTCAGGGCTGCCATCTCTCACGTATTGACCATGATAGTCACAAAGTTGACACTTTTCACGCGCTCTCGCGTCACACGGCCGTTTTCTCACTCGGCAGAAAACAAATTTCCAACTGATAACAGCATGAAAAGAGGCCGCTGACATGCGCATGGGCAGACGCTGCTCTTCACAGTCAGCGTCTCTCTGTGCACCATGCAGGCAGGTGGGCAGTGAGAGTGACCACATTTTCAATTTAGTTTGGAGTGAGATGCAATATGATTTTATGAATAGCCTTACTGTGACATTACCCATCTTAAGGGTCAAGGTAATAATAATCATGTCAGGGTGATAATAGGTATGTATGCTTGATTATGCCAGCTTGCCAACCTCTGGACATCATAGCCTAAACCTAACCAGGGTATCTGGGGATCTTCTCAATTACAGTCATGATTTTGCATAGACATACTAATTATCAACCTATTATTGGGAATGGTGAGCAAGTTTCTGAGTGACAGCGACGAAGAGCGTCCTGTAATCATAGTAACCCACTATCACTCCTGCCTGCCTGAGCGGTGCCAGAGGAGAGAGAGACGCTGCGCTGCTCCCAGAAGTTTTTCACTGCATGTGAAAATAGACTTGCAATGTGAGAGCTTGTGAAAAGTGTCAATGACATGAGTCTCACAGTAAATGGGTGAGTGTTGGCAGTTTTTCCTCCTCACATTTTATGAATTTGTTAATATTCTGCAGGCTGGATGTGGCCTGCAAGCCGCTGGTTGACAACCGCTGTACTATTTCCTTTCAAATTTAACAGTTTCGGTTATTTCACATGAGAAATAATTGTGTTTTCTCACTGACTTCTGAGTTCTCATTTTAAAAAAGAGGATGTACCTTTTTCCCAGGACCTAGCTGTGATTGCTCCTTTTTGTTGACAAATGATGTAATCTGTGTCTCAATATGCCTCACTCAGTACAGCCAGTTTGGTCCAGGAACACATACACTGGAAGAAAAAAACACAAACACAACAGAGAGAGTGCATAAAAATCTATTTTGCATTCCTGCCAGCCAAGTTACAGCCTGACTCTTCTCTGTCACCTCAGGAGATTGTTTTTTAAGCTTGAATTACATTCTCAACACCGGGCAGGAGCTCCCACTGTCGATAGGTTCTGGCTAAAGTTGGAAATGGATTTCTTTAATTACATGAGGTGTGCATGAGGCAACCGCCACCGACGTAGTGCTAGGCATAGAAATACGTTTTGTTTCAGCTGAGGAAAAAGGATGTGAATCATGGAGATATTAAATGAGTCCTCTTGATACTTGATCAGTTTCTGAAAAGCAATTCTCTCGCCATGGGGAATGAACCATGTTCCTTTGGTTCAACGGGCATAATTTCTAATCAGCCAACTGCAATAATCAACCTTTCTTGGACAATCCGGTGGCTTTTAGTGCGCAAATTGCCACAGAGAGTTAATTACACAAGGAAGCAATAGAATAGAATATTTGTGCTTTTTATGTTTTTCTGCCAGGAAAAAGAGAGGGAGAACAAACAGATAGGGGAGAGAGCAAAAGATGCCCTCTATGCTCTTATTGGTTGATTAGGATTTCCTGCTTATCTGAGATAACAGGAAAGGATGTGCTGTGCGAGTGTGCGCGCGCATGCATTCATGTGCATATGTTGCATGCGTGCGTGTACGTACTCGTGCCTCTGTGTGAGGAAGATTTATGGTGTGCATAGTTACAGTGGCCCCGCTAGTTAAGCCAAATTACCTCTGCTGTCTCATTCTCTGCTTCAGTTGCACACGCACACACACACACACAGTCACACGCAAACACACAAACACACAGGCGCACACACACACGCACGTGCCATGGACACAGGGCAAAATGGTGATTAAAAGGTCTGATCCATTAACAAGAAAATGGTAATTATGGGGAGAGTGATTAACATGGATCACACAGACACAACATGGGTATGTACACACCAGACACACACCAATCCCTCTCTCTCTCTCTCTCTCTCTCTCTCTCTCTCGCTCTCTCGCTCTCTCTTTGTTGGTAATAAATGCAACTGAAGGTCTTGTGCTTTCTTTTGATGATTGTTTGAACTGCAGCACAACAAACAAAACGCATAATGAAAGGCATAATTTCCCAAACTGTATGAAAACTGCACTGCCAAGGGTGACCGTTTTTAAAACCCTCGAGGTGATGCTGCTTGCCCTCAAATCAGGCTTAACTCTATTCATGAGCTTCACCACATACGCATTAATCAAGATTGAACTGTGATTTTCCAATGGTAAGCGAGGCAAGGGCACCTCGCTTGATTTCTGCGTGTCCTGGAGCCACGTTCCTCCTCGGCCTGTTGACAGCACAGAAAACAGGCACCTGTCTTACAAGTTCATGTGGCAAACAGGTGAATCATGTTATTACCTGACTTCAATTTTAACACAGATTCTTGCACAGCGAAATAACAGTTCCTCTCAGGCCCCACTGAGATTATTTATTGGCTGAGGTTAGAATTACTGACTGTGACAAACAGTGTTTTGAACTTTGGGTGGATCTCGTCTCACCTGTCCACCCTCTTCATAATGTTGATGCAATAAACAGATAAGATGAATGGAGCTGGTGTTGCTGGCGAGTCTTTCTGCCTGTAGACAGGATGCACACACACACACGCACACACACACAGAGTGACCCCAACATTTAAAACACATTAATATTGTATAGGACTTGAAATTCCAACTTTCATGCCAGTCTAGTTTTGCTTTTTGGTCAGTGACAACTGGGTCAAAGGAAGCTTAATGGCATTTCTGTGTCCCCCTAAAGCTTTGAAAAGACATATTTTTTTCTTATTTCAAGCTGTCTTTAAATTGGCAATATTGTTTCAGTGAATTCATTCCAAAAACAAAGGTTCCCCATGTGGCATCTCGGCCGCAAAGCTGGTAATATTTGGAAGAAATATGAGCTAATAAATGTGTAATTGTACCTTTAATTTCCACTCTATTTCTCCTTGGGAGAGTTTCCATAATTAAATTGATAAAACGTTTTGACTAGGGAAACTTTTTAATGAAACATATTTTCCCCATTAAACTAGGTAGATAATCTAACTGATTGTGGTCGTCATTGATCTTATAATCACCATTGTGTAGAACTGTTCCATCCGACTTTCATTAAGAAACATTAGCAAAAAAGGGAAAAATGGGAAAAATAAAACAAGAGCCAGAGGAAAAAACCAACAGTGTGCTGTGAGTTCAAATCAGTGTGAATCTTCTTTTTAAACTACAGGGCAGCACAGCACCTAAGAAACCTTACTTTAACCTTTAACCTTATTTTAACACCCTGCCAGTTTATGCCAGTTCCAGGATGAACCCTCTTTGCTTTTATGGCTGCCTGGATAATCCAATAAACCATCCATAACTGTGATACCAGAGTGCTTGTTAACATCGCTTAGTCACTAGGAGAAATAAGGAAGAAAAGAGGAAAACGGGTGCGAGGGAGGAAGAGTTACGACAAAGTCAATGTTGTATGTCATAATTTGGAGTTATATTAGAGCCTCCTGAGGTGTGCTTGATTTATCCTGAGAGACCCTTAAAAAGACAGTGTGACATTTTGAAATTAAATCTGTTAATTGCGTTCATTGGCTATTTGTCACATTATGTCGCTGGCTCTTCAGCTTATGGTTATCCTTTGGTTTATTCATTTTTCATTTAATAGAAATGCCAGTTCAGTTTTTCAATTACTGATAATACGGCAGGTGCTCAACAAAACTACCCATAAGAATGTCAAGGTAATTACTATTATCACAGTCTTAATGAATACTTAAATAACCTCAAATACAGCACAGGATTGATCGATTTCAGTGTGTTGGCTAATCAATGCAGTTTAATGTGTTGTAATCGTATTCATATATTTATTTTCTAAGGACAAAAGTTGAGTCGTTTATTAATTTCTTATAAGACTGACAGACAAGCAATGTTTGACTGGTTTTACCTCGTCGCCTCAGTTGCTTTTCAACCTGTCACTCTGTATAGTCGTAGCTGTTGTCTTCCCATGTCACAAGCTGCCATTTGAAATGACCAGCTTCCTGTCACTCACCGATGTTTTGTCATAGTAAATGTGAAAGCCTGGTATGACAAATGAATGGTTGGAGTAGAAGACGTGAGCGGGACAACAAGCAGACTTTAGAGAATTTAACAGCTGTCTGAGAATTAATAATGTGTGAGCACCAAGAGTGTCTCAGAGTTTGGAGGGATGGATAGATGGATGAAATGCAAATACTAAACGATGGGAGAAACAGTGCTCAACTTTCTTTGCCAGGCAGTCAGGATTAAAATAGGAAATGACCAGATTGAGGATTTGATCCCGATGGTGTGTGGGACTCACTGCATGTTGCTGAAGGCTTTGACAAAAGCTCAAATGCTAATTTGTCATTTCCATCAACATGCAAAATAAAATCAAAAGGCATCGTTTTTGGTAATTGCAACAGAAAGTAGGTCACCAAATTCTGAAATAAAGTCATAATGGGGTTTTGGAGTATGATGAATCAATTCACAGGAAACAAGGGAGTGTCTCAGAAGAATAATTGAGAGCAATTCAAAGGCTTTGAATGCACCACTTACTGAAACACTACATTTAGACTCTTTTGTGAATAACACCAACCTTCCCATCCAGACCTGAAAATCTGGTCTTATTTAAAAATGCATAACCAGAGGGACTTGCTTTGATAAAGAGGTATTTGCAGCAACCCACATTTGAGTTAAAAACAAAATCAAGACAGCGTGAGGAAAGGAAACCATTTCACACATCCAGGGCACAAGTGGGATTCATGTATGTAAGAAGTGAGAGGCATGGGCTCAAGGATTGTTATGAAACTAATAGTGAAAATTGTGGTTAGGTGCAAATTGATACTGGATCACCATGATGTGACTGTATACAGGCCCTAATTGTCATGATTACCTCTGTCATCATTATACAGTACAACAGTCTCTCAGATTTGTGAAATTTATATTATCCCTCTCATCCTTACATAGCATTATTGCTGTGTTCAAGTGCAGTGGGAGCATCTATAGCACCATCTACAAGTGCTGACTTTTTGGTGTTCTAGCTTTAAAATTCTTTCGCCTTTAGGTTCCATTTTAATTATTGTCTTTACACTTGAGATGCAAGTTTATGTTTTGACAGGTAGAAACTGCAAAGTCAGACTAGCAAAAACAGTTACTGAAGTTGTGTCAGGTCACTGTATGAATATTTAATAAATGCAATCTGTCAAACTGTCTATTCCGTCCTGTGGCTATATTTATTTTGTGCAAGCAAATCTGTTTTTAATTCATTTACTGAAGTAAACTAGGTTTGTGTAGAGGCATGTCAACAGTCTGACTGCAGTCATGCTGGATAATCTTAGACTCTAATCATTAGAAATGTGGTTAGAAAGTCTGGAGTACATTTCGGCAAAAAGCACAGGAGGACTTGAATGTAGTGTTAACAGGTCTGTTTGTGATTTCAGGGAGATTCAGTGGAAGACTAACAAAAGCCATGCAAATAATTTGTAATGAGTAACACTTCACAGTAAAAGTTCACCATTTGATACTGCAATCTTTACATGACATTAATCTCTAAAGTTGTGATGTGAATCATGCACCCATTTTTCTTTGTGGTTTGCAATTTCCCAATTTTCAGAATATAAAATAAGCAGTTACTGCAACCAGGAATTTGTTGCTACTGGAGAAACCTTTGTGTAAATACTTAGCTAACACTAACACTAAAGGACCTCCACAAAATACATCTAAACTCAAAGAAGGTATGAGGATATTTCATTAAAAAAAAAAAAAAATATATATATATATATATATATATATATATATATAT